>JAGKTI010023856.1:0-14619 GCA_018397915.1 Birgus latro
TGTACAAGGTATCACACAAATATTTCTATGGGCTCCCAAACCTTTAACTCCATATACACAAGAGCACTCAGAGAGTGCATACCTTTGCCATGGCAGCACTGTCCACCCTTTTGACTTTCACTTTCTACTTTTTCTCTCAAAATTTAATCATTTGTTTCTCTGATGGTCCTGAGTCATTACTCCTTCCACCAATTCTTTCATAATACTGATGACAGACACACACAGTGACATACCAAACCAAAAACACAACCCTTAAAAAAAATAAATAAATAAATGGAAGTACAGTAAACTCTCAATTATCCGGTGTAATTCAGCCAAACCCTCCAACGGATAGCAAAAATGCCAGATATTGCGTCAGTGCCCCAGTCGTCTTTCCATTAGGCATTGAGATGAATAATATGTCACCACCATTAGCTATCTATCTCAACACTGTCCTAAAAACTTTCCTATAATATTACCCATGAGTAAAAGATAAAAATCAAGCATAAAATACAATACAATACAGTACTGATACAGGACGTATAGTACAGTAATACAGTACACAAAATAATCAAAATCATACTCACCTAGTGTTGGCATTAATGGAGGGCAGAGTAGTATGCAATACAGTGCATTTAATCCCATGTGACAATAACTAGGACCAGGCAAAAGGTAAACAGGACTTGCAGCAGCCAGAGCACTACCACAAAAGTCACAAACTCAGCCATCACACAGAACTGGGGTATAGTAGTCAGAGCACCAGGGTATGGAGCACAAAGGGGCCACAAGGGAAGTCACAGCACTACAGCAATGAGTAAGATACGGGGGGCCACAGGTCAAGTCACAGCACTAGGGGGTAGCCACTGCATAGGTAACAAATGCACAAGGCACTGATATCACCTCACTATACGGGATCAAGTGGAGAGAATGAGAGGGCAACAGTTGGCTTCGTGTGTCAGGTGGGGCACTTCCACAATGCACTGTGATTGACTGGCGTGTGTTGTGGGGTCTGCCTGCGTGCCGATTGGATCCTATGTCTGAGCTGGATGATACACATTACCACCAGAAAGTGCATAGTACCACCAATTGCTTCCTGTTTCTGAGCCACCAGATATTGCCTAATTTCGCCAGATGTTGTTTTAATACAGCCAAGCTGGAAGTGCCGGATAATGTGATAGGCCGGATGTTGTCACGACAGATAAGTGAGAAACTGGAATAAGGTGCTGTTGACCCTTAGCATTTATGGGTTCTGTATTTGTGGCTTTGATTATTCACAATAGCCTCATTGAATCCCAAAGTTGGCCATTTGTGCTGCTTTGCAACCTTCCAGACATCTGAGAAGCAACCAGAAAGGGTATGATGAGCAGTTAACAATGCATCCATTCACTTTAAGGCTTGAGAATATATGGAGAAATCACAATAAGAGATTATTCCCCTGAGCTAGACCTTGATAGATCATATAGCCTGCTAAGGTTACAGGAGAGAGATACCCCTCCCAACAAAGGCATCTACCCGGATGGGAGGCGAACTCTCGACCTCACTATCTCAAGTCCAGCACTATGACACTAAGCCACCCCACTCCCTATCACCATAATAATGAAAATAAAAAAACTCTCTTTCACTTGTAGTAGTGGCTGGTTTGCAAAGTTTTGTGCATAAAAAAACTGCATCATGTATTTGCTGCTTGATGAAGCTGGGATCACCAATATTTGTTTGGGATGAAATATGTTTCATCCCTTTGCTAGTTCTTCCTGCTGTTTGGGTAAGTTTGGCCCACCTCCGTGACATAGGTATGCAACTATACCTGGTGTCAATACTGTAAGTTCATTGTTTAAATGTGTCAGATTTTCAGCAGTTCATTACAGTACTGTACTAATACTGTGTAAAGCATATTCACAGCAGCAGATCTACTGTATATGCATATGTTTTGTAACGAAAACCAATATTAATATCAGAAGGCAAATCACACTGAAAATATTTGGACCACAAAATTCTGCCTAGAATATTGTGTAATGAATTTCCTGGTATGAACTTATTGAGGGAAAAAAATCACCAGATATTGCACTGACAACAGTGCTGCATTAACATTTGCATCAAACTTCCACACATCCGACGTATCAACAACAACCCTAAGTGATGCACACCACTTATGTATCACTTAATATCACATGATTACTGTACTGTATGTCAAATTATGATCAACCTGTACTTAAATATTATAAAGTTGAAGATGTTTGGGGGCACTGCAAAGGACTGATAGAAACCATGCAGTTAGACTGCAACTGCAAGGATCAGCTGGTAATGGGTTGCCTATTACTTGTAGATTTTCGACATTGGCAAAGTCTGCAGTGTGACTCACGTAAGTGCAGGGTCATCTGTATTGCCATTCACGTCTGTGGTTCTATATCTGTCTTCGTATTCACCACTGCTGGGTATCTGTCAGTTGGCAGACCTTAATAGTTAAGAAAAAAGATGTAGCAATGCCAAAAACTCATTTTCCATTTGTAGCAAGTAAATCTGAGAAAGAAACTTCCAGCTACTATTGACTGCACACAGGCATTAGACATGCTGGTAGAACCAAGGCACATAAAGACTGAGGAGATGATGCATTCCTTCTTGTTGCCTGTTATAATACTTCATAGGGAACGACAACTCTCCTGTAGTGTAATCATGCCTGTTCGGGGAGTAAACACTTGACTAGGCAACTCCATTTGTGTCACAGTGCAAGTGCCAATAGCACTCATGGTGCTGTCTTGCCACCTTGATTTGTGTGTGTGTGGCCTCCCTCAGTCCAATGTGGGAAAAACAGGGGCATACTTTGACTCCCTCAGAAAGGGTTTAGTGAGCTGAATGTTTCCAGATTCAGTTGGGATAAGTGAAAAAAGTGTGAGTATCACACAGAAGCACCCTTAAGAAAGAGTCCTCATGACAGAGAAAAGAACAAAAATCATGCACATAGACACAGACTACAGCTGTTTGGTGTCTCCAGCAAGTTGATCAAACATGGACAACCAACAATGTACCCTGTGAGGCTCAGCTCAGTGACAATTCTGTAATGCTATCACTGGGGTTGAATGCCATGAGCCTTGGTGAGTGTGCCCAGGGTCTTGCCATACAGAGATAAGCTAGGGGTGCTGTGTCTATCCAGCCAAATCCTTGTTTGGCCAGGCTTGTCCAAACACCTCCCCTTACGGTGTAGGGAGATGGGTAGAGAAATGCCAAGTGCTATGATAGGTGATTATTAAATTATGAGTCATCACTGGAACTGTGCATGCAGTTGTAGCCCCTACGGAGTATGGAGCAAGAAATAAAGAAAGGATATCATATCAGATGTGATACAGAAAAGGGCACACCTTGAGGCACCCATGTTATACCATGTAGTAAATATAATATCAAAGTATGAGGGCTTCCTGTGGGGTGTATGTTTGATATCATGGTATAACAAGATAGCCCAGTGGCTTCTATTCAGCCTGAAATAATAGTATGCACTGCACAATCCAAGATGTATCACTTGCAATGGTGCAGTGTTTAGATTGTATATAACCAACTAGAGTGACCTCACACAGTACACGTGATCACAGTGCGCAAATCGCATAGTACATGAGTGACCAAAATCATAACTGTAAAATTTTGAATGCACGAGTGTAGCTCACAATACATGAGGCAGAGGCAAGGAGTGGCCCAAAACTGCTATTTTTCCAGACTACGCAACCTCCCTCCCCCCACATGACGCTCCCATCATGACGTCAGTCATGATGTAGATGTGGCATAGAACTGCCTATGTCAAGGATAAGCAAGATCCTTGCGGCAGTGGATAAGCTCGAAGAAGAACTGAAGGAACAGGATATCTGCCAGCAAAGAATGGAGGAGGTTCTCACTAACATCAACAAAGCCTTCCGCTTCTACACAGACAGGCACAGGCAAGAAATTAACAGGAGGAAGCAGATGCTCATACCAAGTTACACAAGGTGGTCTCAAGAAAGTGAAAGTGAGGAACCAGCTACATCGTCTGATCCATTTCCTGTAGAGGAAGAAGAGGGTGCAATGTCAATTGTGTCAACATTGGACTTCGAGGGGTTTCTGGCTGAAGTGACTGAGTTCGAGGCTCAGGGGAAGCTCAAGAGAAGTCTAGTTATGAGGAGGAAAGTGTTGGTGCGGTGGGTGATGCGGTGGCCAGTGCGACAGGGGCACTCTAAACGCATTGTCATGCCTTGGAACCCCCGCTGTTTAAGTCCATTAGGCCTGTCGTCTACTGTTTTTAAGGTAACTGACCATGTTTTTGTTATTTTAGCTATATCTGTAGTATATGTCTTTAAATTTTTCCCTTATTATGTCTCTAAGGTTAAAAAAATAGAAGTTTTGAGGGCGTCCCACCCATACGTTATTTTTCCCATAAGTTAATGTATTCACAGTAGGCAAAATCACAGTGTGTGAGGGCATGGATCACCCATTTACACGTGTACTGTGCAAGTCCACTGTATAGTCCTCTTTATCAACATACAGTCCTTATTATAACAATTAATGATACATGGAACAGGTTTTAACATCTGGATAACCAACTGTAATAAGAAAGCAGTATTTTGACAACAATCCTCATTATGACAGTTAATGATACATGGAACTGGTTTTAACTTTTGGATGACAAACTTCAATATGAAAACAGTATTTTGACAGGAATTTACAAGATATGTGTGTGAGTTATAACAACAAGAGCCAAGCTGTCATGATTTAGTTCATGGACTCTAGGTTTGAGCCTTTAATTCAGGTAGTGTGAGTGCACAAAGAGTAAATATGTTAAAGACTGCACAGAGTGACCTGAGATGCTGAACTCATAGCCTCAAGAGGCAACCAATGATAGAAGCCAGGGAAAGGTAGTGACTGCCTGTGCCAATGACAGCAGGTATCTCTTGGGCCTGGCTCCGTGGAACCATACATCTAAAAGGTAGTGGTAATCGTGATCACAAACATGTCTCATGCATTAGTGAAAATGGAACTGTGGTAACAGAGCTGGATTTAATGCTCTTTGGCAGCACTGTGATGTATGGCACTGCACCATCACAACAGCTCACAACAGCTCCTGACTTGGTTCTTAGTTGGAAAAACATATCATCAATGCAGTCTTTACAGTGCCAGTTCTTGAAAGAAATGGCAATTGTGATCAGAACTGTCAGACAGGACAGTCCAAAAGACCAGCAAATCCCAGCCCTTAGTCCTCACAGTAATGCATTAGCTCACTGTGCACTAAATGAAGATACTGTATAAGCATTTAAACCATCACTGTCCTCCAGTGCAGGCACCAGATAACTAAACTGGATATGGAAGGTGACAGAGAAACACCATTCTAACCCTGTGTAGTTAAATACAGCAGCAGCATTTATACAAGATATTTTTGCCTACCCAGAACCATTTTGATTATGCAACTAGAGAGACACATGGTAAAAAGAGGACCAGTGGTTGTGAACTTCCTGGTGTTACATGATCTAAAATATTACTTTGAATCAGCTTCCATTACTCATAAGAACATATGGAGTAAATGGGAAGTTGTTGAATGCTGTGAAGAGTATGTATGTATGAGAGGGGAAGGCTGCAGTGCATATGGATGGTGAACTGAGTGAATTTTTTTCTGTTTACATGTTGGACTGAAACAGGGATGTGTCAAGTCTCCATGGTTGTTCAATCTGTATATGGATGGGGTTATAAAAGTGATACAAGGTAGAGCAGTGGATGTTGGAGCAGCTTTAATGAGAGAGGGCAATGTTTGGAAACTCCCTGTACTGTTGTTTGCAGATGAAACTGTGTTGTTAAGTGAAGACGAAGGGGAACTACAAGACTTGGTGAATGAGTTTGGAAGTGTGTGTAAGAAACAGTATCTAATGGTGAATGTAGGGAAGAGTAAAGGTATGGTCTTCGAGTGAAATGAAGTCACTGGATATACAATGATGCTGGATGATGAGGAAGTGGAAAATGCAAGCACATTTAAGTACTTGGGTAGTGTGATGACTAAGGATGGAAGTTTAGAGGGTGAAGTGCTTGAAAGGGTACAACAAGGAAAAAAAGTTGCTGGTTCTTTGAAAGCAGTGATAAGAAACAGGGAAGTGAGTATGGAAGTAAAAAAGTTGCCTCATGACAGAATTGTGATACCAACTCTAACATAAGAAAGTGACGCTTGGATCTTGTTGAAAGGACACAGGTCAAGAGTGAGAGCGGTGGAAATGAGTTATTTGACAGGAGCTGTGGGAAGACCAACTGACAAATGAGGAAGTGAAGGAGCATCGTGGTCTGGATGTGGATGTGATAGAAAACCATTAGGAGAAATACAGTGAGGTGGTTTGGCCATGGGGTGAGGATGGAAAGTGAGAGACTACCGAGGAGAGTGTATGTGAGTGAGGTGGAGGAAAGGAGAGGAAGGGTAAGGCCAAGGATGAGATGGAGGGATGGAGTGGAGAGGTATATGAGAGAGGTGGGTGTGAGCTGGGAGCAGGGCAGTGAAATGGCGGGGGACCAGGCGACACAGAAGCAATTAGTTTGTGGCCACCCCTTACGGGATTGAAGCATCTGGCAATAGACAGATAGATATCTTCCATTACCAGACATTTCAGCCAAGTACCTAGGCACTGAAAAGGAGCCTACACTAGGTGGTACTGTGACCCTGAGTGGAATAGATGTGGCATCCACCTGGAGACCAAACTTTCTTATATTCCCCTTCATCTTGCCATGGGAAGGACCCTGATCTGACCCTGGTGAGGCACTGTCTACCACTATACCCTACCTGTAGGATGGTCCCACAGAGGCAGTTGCTTACCTGTGGTTGATAGGTCTATTCAGTCAGACAGACTGTGGGTTAAATAACAACAACCTAGGATTGCAGACTGCTGCTAAAGCCTGTCTTTCAGTCAGTGGGTTCAAAAGTAATGCATGTACTTGGGTTGGATTTGTGCGATGTAGGCACTGTGATAAGCCTCGAACTGGAAAAAGTGGGTAAGGTCTGCCAGTGCCTTCAAAGCCAAGAGGGTGAAGGTTAATGCCTGCAGATGTTCATTCCTTGTTCCTCGCAGCCTAAGGGCGGGTGAAAGGTAATCAACTAGAAGGCAGCTGCAATCTGTAAGATGTTTGGATGGTGTCATGCAGTTTGCAGATCATTAGTTCTGCCTGGGGATATAGCTGTAATAAGCAATGTCTCACATAATGCACCATGGATCACTGCTTAGGCAATAACAGTACAGGAGTCCCTAGTTATATTATCAGGCTGTGCCAGGAAACCCCAATTGAATATCAAAATACCGCAGTGTTATAATATAGGTTCGCTAGGGTTATGTCTGGCAGCCATCCAAGCTTACTCTTATGTGACTTACAACCTGACCTACATACAGTAAGTCCAAACCCAATATACCTACAGGCCATAACCACAATACTTCCACATTAAACCACTACAAAAAGACAATTGAATATAAAACACAGTAGTGTGAGCACCCACGCATGCAAGCACGCATGCATGCATGCATACGCGTGTGCAGACACACACACACACACACGCAAAACTGATCAGCTGCTGGAGAACTGGGTGCTTTTACATTATTGTTCACACATATCACTTAATTTTTGTTACTTTACAGCTCAGGTAATATTATTTGTTGTTCAGAATTGTAACTCATAGATGAAACTGATAACTTTCAATAAGGATAAGCGAAACTTTGAACTGAGATGATGTAATGACTATTTACAAGGTGGCCAGTGGATTGTTTGTATGAATGTTCACAGATTTCACTCAATTTTTGTCACTTTAAAGCTTGAACAATATGAGGTCATTCAGAAATGTAAAACATAAGCCATATTGAGGATAATCATAGCACATTTTGCTGTTTTGGTGATGAGCTACAGTATTCCCACTGATTGTAATGTTTCTCTTCCACAGTGATCATTAAACTGAAAGTTCCATGACAATCATGAAACTGAAAGCTGTCTGATCATGAACCAAAAAATGGGGTGTCAAAAGCAGAAGATCTTTAAAGCAAAATATTGTATACTGAGAGATCTTATAGTGGAGGGTGCTGGTATGAAAGAATCACTATGACTCTTGATGTGCTGGGAGAGGACTGGCCAGTAAGAACCCTCAGTGATATAAAGGACAGGTGGTGGTCCTTCATTCTGATGAGATACTTTTCTGTTTCTAAAGTGACCAAGGTCTGGAGTTACCAGTAAATGGTCTCTGGCAAGCACTGGGAAGACAAATCCATGATATGTGGGTGTAACATTGGTCTGGTAATGAATTTGGGCAACTCACCATATTCTGTTTGCAGGAAGGGTATGGAAAGGAATAATATTTTTCTACTGGAGGCAAGCACTGGATACACAAGATATCATATGTTGTGCAGTGAAGACAGCTTATTGGGTATACAAGGTATGTAGTGAAGTGGGTGGCAGCTTGAGGCTGGCAGTAGATTGTTGGAAGGGTAGATGTAGGGATGTGACCAGACCACTCAACGGTAGACGTATAAGATCCATAAGGATAAGAGATTAGTCACCTGAAACTGCAGAGAAAGACTGCTACCTGGGCAATGTCATGAGTGCAGGGGGGAAGGTCGAGCAGAGTGCCATTGGAAGGGTGTGCAGTTGCTGGAAAAAGTTCAGGAATTTGCTATCTATCCTGACTTCTTCGATGTTCTTATTGTCCACAAAAGGGAAAGTGTTTGGTACCTGTGCTAGAAGTTTCATAATGTATGGCAGTGAAACAGGGAATCAGAAAGGAGGATGTTGTGAAACTGGACTGAAGTGACACAAGAATGATTAATGTGTATATGGAGTAAAACTAAATGATGGAATATCCTCAGAGCTGAGGAGTGGAAAGTATCGGAAAGGAAGTAGAAAGATCAATTTTGTTTGGACCTGTTAAGAAGATGAATTAGGAGAGTTGGGTGGGGGGCTGTAGAGGTACAGGGATACTAGGTCATGGGTGAAACGCAGACCAAGGAAGACATGAGATTAAGTTATGTGTGCTGACCTCTGATCTAGATGAATCATAAGATAGCTGGAGCAGAGCACAGCAAGGTGAAGGATTGCCATGAGGTGAACTCATCTGACCGATGCTATATGGAAAGCAAATGTAAAACTGGAAATTATTAAAATGATGATGATGATGATCTCCAGACACGTATGCTGAGTTTTGGAGAAACCTTGTGGAGTGAAAGGGTTTAATGACAACTGTATCTAACCACTCCAATATGAAAATTCTTTCCAAAGCTGGTTAAAATCACTGGGAGATAGCAAGAACAAAATTTTTAAAAGACATCTTCGGAGAGAAGGGGTTAAGGTCAAAATAAGAGGCATAGCAAAGAGGGTCCCTGAGAGCACTGTACAGTACAAATAAGTATGGTCAGTGGCAAGGCCAAACCAAGTGACAGAGTAAATGTGGACTGAGGTCCAAACCTTGCCATGGTTGAAAGAGCAGCCGTCAACAGACCCAATTTTATCATTTATTGCTTCACTTAAAATAGCTAAGGATTCACTGAATTGTGATTACAAGTCCATCTCAAGAAGTAATTGGGATAATAACTAGGGGATGGCATACATATGTAGGAGCTTTTAGCACTGAGGACATGAGCAACAGGGGGATGCCACTGTGGCTGGCCTACCTAAAAAAAAAAAAAAGAAAAAAAAAAAGTAAATAGTGCCTCACATGCCAGTGTTGGGAGAAGATAGATACATTTCCAGTGCAACCAGGTGAGAGTCCACACCCTTGTTTTGAACCACTGACCTGTGTCAATAAGAGAAGGAATGAGACTCACATATGTATCACCAAGCTTTCCTGTAAAGGCTCAAAAGGTCAATGTTTTGGGGACCAGTTACTGTAACAGATACCACCTCTCAATATGACACTGTCTCAAAACCTGGATGTTCCAGGTGTGAAGAAGACCATTAGATGTGAATGTTGTTGATGCACTCACATGAGAAGAGTTTTTGTCATCATGAAAGGCCTAGAGAGTGGCAACATCTGATGGGTGCCATATGCTACAGCTGTTACAGTGTTCTGAGTAAAATGATTCTGAAGTTCAGTGATAATATGACTCAGGAATGAGAGAGCTACTGAAGCTGTTTCATGTTACTGTGTTACTGAACTCATAGAACTGAAGACTTCAGTTCTCTTATAGTTTGGGATGAGTAAAAGCCTCAGCTCCCATCCAATGCACGTGATTAAGTCTATCCACTATGGCTGACGCTTCCGCCAGTGAAAACAAGAGTGGCGTGTTGAGATGGTCAGCCACCAAAATATGTGTCGGTGTTAACTTAACAGGAGGACCAATAGGAGCATTTCTGGGGCAGAGGACAACTCCTGGATGACTTATATGGCTAGAGGAGTAGCTGGAGAACTGGCACTTATGAGAAGAGGGAATGATGCTGCAAGTCTAACCCAGCTGAAGTGCTGTTGGTATCTACAGACTTTCAGGAAGCAATGTCCCTTTAACCAGGAGGAGGGGGAGGGGACTAAGAAGAAGAAGAACAATAGGTACCTAGTGCCAAAATCCAGCACAAAGCCAGATCATCGGCTACAAGTTATGTATGCTGGTCGGGCCGGAAATACAGACACGGCATTGTGAAGAAATTGGGTCAATGGAAAAAGTATATCATATCACAGATGGGGTTAGTGACGTCAGGAACGGAGCTAGATGTCGGAAAGAAGACCAATAGAGGTAAGGAAGGACATAATATTATGACAGGAAAAATATGATGATTCTCGGAGAAAATCTGAAAGGAGGGGAGGACGCTGGAGGGAAGACAAAAAAGGAAAGAAAATACGTTGCTGTACAGTGTAAAGAGGACAGTCGAGGAAAATATGACGTATAGAGAGACTGGTATTGCAATGCGTACAGAGGGGAGGGTGACCACCAGACATCAAATATGAGTGGGTAAGTCTAGTATGACCAATTCTAAGACGAGCTAAAGCAGTCTCCCATCTCCTATTACAGTGGTAAGGGGTTAGCCAAGGAGAAATAGATGGTTTAACAACACGTAGTTTATTATTAGTGATAGAGTCCCAGCAAGACTGCCACCGGTGCTGAAGGAAGGAAGTTAGGGCAGGAAGAAAATCAGAGACTGGAATGAGGAAGGAAGGAGAGGCATCTTTGGCAACAGACATGCGAGCCAACTGATCAGCACGTTCATTGCCCGCCCACATGTCCTGGAACCCAACAGAACTGGACTGTTTTATGACGAGAGGAGATACGGAACAACCATTCCAAGATACGAAGGACTAAAGGATGAGAAGCAGAAGGTGACTGAAGAAGGGATAGCGCACTATATGAATCAGAGAATATTACAAATGAGGGAGAGGAGGCACGACAAATATACCGCAACGCAAACCAGAGGGCATATAACTCTGCTGTTAGAACACTTGCATAGGTAGGAAGACTAAAATGATAAAAGGTGTCAGGAAAGAGGATCGCGAAGCCAACACCCTCCGGGGTTTTTGAACCATCAGTGTATATAGGAACTGCAGAGGAATGGCGGGAGAGATGGTCAGAAAACCGAGCACGGAGAATGAATGAAGAAGAATTGGACTTGGAATAGGGGAAAATGGAAGAACAAATGTGAGGTCGTAGAAGTAGCCAGGGGGGAAAAAGACATGTGCGGTAAGAAAAAACATTACTAATAGCAAGAGAAGAATGCGAGAGGAGAGTACGAGCTCGAATTGCAAAAGGTGGTCTGGTTCTGGGATTGGAAAACATGTCTAAGTCAGGAGCGGGAGGAAGTAGAGAAGGAGTATGAGGAAAACAGTGCAACTTAGCATAAGTACGAAGAGAAAGTAGAGCACGACGGCGGAAAAGTGATGGAACTCCTGATTCAGCATACAGACTCTCAACTGGGGAGGATTTAAAAGCGCCAAGTGCCAGACGGAGACCGTGATGATGCACAGAATCAAGTTGTTGGAGGACGGTGTCTGAAGCGGAAGAATAAACTTGGCAAGCATAATCAAGTTTGGAGAGAACGAGAACAATATGGAGCCGAAGGAGAGTAGCCCGATCAGCACCCCACGACACATGAGACAAAGTTTGTAAGAGACGGAGGCGTTGCAAGGCTGAGATTTTCAAGGAGGCAATATAAAAAAACCAAGTGAGACGGGAAGCAGAGGTTTTGTACAGGAGAGGAGAGCCATAGAGAAAAAGAGGTGGTTGGGAAATAAGATGTGAGCGAGTAAAAGTAATAGCATGAGACTTAAGAGGAGAGAACCGAAAGCCATGAGAAGTAGCCCATTCTGAGGCAGCAGAAACCGCACATTGAATGAGAGCACCAAGGGCAGAGATGTCAGAATTTGAGGCATATATTGCAAAATCATCTACATATAAAGAAGAGCGGACACCAACTGGGAGGCAGGATACAATCCCATTAATTGCCAATAAAAAGAGAGTAGTGCTAAGAACACTGCCTTGGGGGACACCTTCATATTGTGGGAGGGGATCTGAATAAGTATGCTGAACACAGACTCTAAAGAAACGGGATAGAAAATTCTTTAAGAAAACCCCAAGGTTACCATCAATCCCACAAGATCGAACTGTGCGTAAAATATGATAGCGCCAAGCTGTGTCATAAGCCTTCTCAAGGTCAAAGAACACTGCGATCACAGATTGCCGAGTGACAAAAGCTGAGCGGATATATGTCTCCAGATTTAGGAGGGGAGTTAAGGTACTGCGAGCTTTACGAAAGCCAAACTGTGAAGGGGACAAAAGTTGTTTGGATTCTAGGAGCCACATAAGACGATGATTTATCATACGCTCGAACAATTTGCAAAGACAACTAGTAAGAGCAATGGGGCGATAATCTTGAGGGGCATGGCCTTGCTTTCCTGGCTTAAGAAATGGGAGAATGACAGCATTACGAAAAGAGGGAGGAAAGACACCCTCTGTCCAGATACGATTATATATAATTAATAATAGGGCCAGGGCCTGGGGGGAAAGGTGACGGAGCATATTATAGTGTATGCCATCAGGACCCTCGCAAGTGTTCTTACAAAGACGAAGGGCTGAGGACAATTCATGGAGAGTGAAAGGCGCATTATACGACTGACTAGACGACAGCTGGAAGACAACTGGTGTACATTCAGTAGCAGTTTTAAGGGCATGGAATTCAGGTGAGAGATGAGAACCGTTACTAACATTACTAAAATGAAGACCTAAGCCATTAGCAACTAAACGAGCATCTGCGACTGATTCCCCATCCAAATGGAGGACAGGGGAAGGCATGGGAAGATGTTTACCGGCTATTTTGCGTATACGTTTCCAAACGGAAGCAATGGGTGTATTTGAAGTAATGGTGGAAACGTATAATCTCCAGCTATGGCGTTTAGCCCTTTTAACTGTCCTACGAAGAGAAGCGCGGGCCTTTTTAAACATTAGAAATGCACTCTGTTCATACTGGGTGTTGCGTTTACGTAGGTAGCTCTTCCAACGTGCACGTTTAACACGGAGGGCCACAGTACAATCCGAATTCCACCAAGGTACACACTTAGAAGCAAAAGGACGGGACGACCTAGGAATCGCAGTCAAAGCTGCACTTAGAACTAACACATTAAAATAGGTGAGCATGTCTAAAACAGTAGAGAAGGAAGAAGGAGGTACAGAAGGAATAGTTAGTGAAGTAAATGACGGCCAGTCAGCTTTCGGAAAACACCATCGAGGGGGTCTAATTACGGGACAATATGTAGTTAGAGTGAGTTTGATAGGAAAGTGATCACTATATACAATATCAGAAAGAACAGCCCAGTGGAAATCTAAAGAAAGGGAAGGGGAGCACAGGGAGAGATCTAGACAGGAGAAGGTATGAGTTGTAGCGTCAAAATGTGTTGAAGCTCCTGTATTCAATAAGGATAAATCTGCGTTAAAAATAAAAGACTCAAGGCGACGGCCACGCGAATTAGTAACGTCATCGCCCCATAAAACATGGCGACAGTTAAAATCCCCCAGCAATAAAACTGGGGTGGGTAGTTGGGGTAATAAAAGAGATAAGGCAGAGAGGTCAATAGGCTGGGAGGGAGAGAAATAAACCGAAACCACCGTAATCCAACGTCCAAGAAACACACGAATAAAATGACATGGAACGGTGGTGTTAATGGACAGACATTCAAGAGGAACTGTATGGTGGACTAAGATAGCTGTAACAGAAAGAGAAGCAGGAGAGAACAAGAAACAATAGTCAGGTATAGGTACCGGAGGGGAAGATAAACGGGGTTCTTGTAAGCAAACTAAAGAAGGGCAGTGAACTGAAAGAAGATAGCGGAGGTCATTGCGATGGGCTGTAAAACTTCGTATGTTCCATCGTAAAATAGACATGTTAAAAAACCAAAGAAAATAAAACCCAACAGGAAAGCAGAGTTTAGGTAAAAGGAACTTAATACTAATGATAAAATATAGTACACAGGAAGTAAAATATAATAAACAGGAAGTAAAATATAATCCATAGGAAGTAAAATATATGACATAGGAAGTAAAAAATATGACATAGGAATTAAAATACAATACAGAATAATAACATATATTACCGAGTCGTTACGATAGTAGGGATAAGAATAGAAGGTGATATTGGTGGATGGGCAGAATGGTCTCTATAGCCTGGAGGCATGGGGAGAGACAAAGGGGAAGGAGTACTGTGAGA
>JAGKTI010023858.1:0-14618 GCA_018397915.1 Birgus latro
ACATCCCTGTTTCAATCCAACTTTCAAATAGAAAAATTCACTCACTTCACTGTTCACATGCACTGCTGCCTTAGCACCCTCATGCACACTCTTCACGGCATTCAACAACTTTCCATTTACTCCATATATTATTAATATATTCTTAATATTTTCCCCAATCCTTGTCTATCCACCCTGTAATATTCTTTCTGCTAATCCATGAAGGCCACATACAACTTCTTTTCCTTCTACAGAAACTTTTCCACTAAAGACCTAAAAATGAATATCTGATCTATATAAAATCTTCCCTTTCTAAAACATCCCTGTACTTCACCAACTAATGTAATAACTGAAATGAAACTTAACAAATTAATCACTGTCCTGTCCGATTTTCGATCTCAGGCCCTCGCGTTTTAAACGCTCGCACGTTACCACTGAGCCAAAGGGAGCATCCTCCCTTTGCCTGTGGGCAACGCGGGCTTTTATACACCCCATTACATCACTCTATCCTGCCCTAGTGATTAAATTGGTCAGTTTCGCACACGCACATGGTAGTGTAGCGCACTGGAGGCCACCACCAGGATATAAGGCTGTCAACAACAACATCATACGACCCTCAAGGCCCTTGCCTCACATCCCACACCGCTGCCAACCAATGTAATAACTGAAATGAAACTTAACAAATTAATCACTGTGTCCTGGCTGAGATTCGATCTCAGGCCCTCGCGCTTTAAACGCGCACACGTTACCACTGAGCCAAAGAGAGGATCCCCCCCTTTGCCTCTGGGCAGCGTGGGCCTTTATGCACCCCATTACACTAATTCCTCTCTTTTTTCCCAAACTCTGTCAATAAGTATCCTACCATATACTTTTCCTTTTACACGAAGAACACAAATGCCCCTATGATTACCACACACTTCTTTTTCCGTTTCTTCTTTGTACAGGGAATAATTATACCTGACTTCCAATCCTTCAAGACTTTACCTTCCTCCCAAGCCAATCTGCGCATCTTCCACATCCATTCTACTACCGTCTCTTCCTCATATTTCAGCATTTCACGACACATCCCATCAATGCCTGGCGCTTTCCCCATTTTGACTATCTTCATTGCTTCCACAACTTCCATCCTACTAATTTCTTCCTCTCTCCTCACATCCCTCCTTCTCCCAGCCATTCCCCAGCCACTTAATTCGCATTATTTTCATTTTCTGTTTTCAACAATTCTTTTAAGTGTTCTGTCTCTCTGCTCACTTTTTCTCCCTTCTCCACCAGTTATCAACCATTTTTCTCTTTCACTCCCCGACTAACTTCATTAACATCTTGTCTAACTCTCTTTACCTCTTTCCAGAAAGTTTCCTTTCATTCCCTCCAATTTACACTCGTATTCCTTGCAAATTCCTCTTCCACTCTCTTCTTACTCTCACTTATTAATCTTTTCACCTCTCTGTTCTTCTCTACATATAACTCTCTCTTCTGTCTCTCAACTTCCTTCACACTCCTGTTTCTCATCCACTCACTATATGCTTACTTCTTTTCTGTCACAGCCTGTCTCATCTCTTCATTCCACAATGCTGTTCCTTGCACCCTCTTTTGTCTTCTCTTCATCCCACACACCACCTCACATGCTGCACAGATTTCTTCTGTGAATATGTTGCGCACTTCTTCCACGTCCCCCATCTGCTCCCCTAATCTATATGTAACAAGTTTTATCACATTTCCAAACAAACAATTGAATATTTCATCAGAATTATATTGTTGCATCCCAGTCCCCACACTGCCACAGGCTCTAACAGCAGTAGTTCAGTATAGGAAGAACGTTGCCCAGTGAGTCGTTCTTCCTATGGTCAGCAAATAGGTGTACAGCACACAAGATCAGCTGAGGCGAAGATAAACATTGGCTTCTTAAAGTTCACTGTCTTTATTTTCCAAATAATTCCACTTAATGTTTCCAACTTCACTTCACTATTCTCACAAGCTCTAGATGTATACAAACTTTACTAACTGCAATTCCACTTAATGCCCGACTACACTTCACTGTTCTCACAAGTACCGAAACTATACAAACTTCTACAACACTTCTCTGTTTGCCAACAACACTTCACTGATTTCACAAGTACAGAAAATATACAAACTTCACTGACACTGCACCGACACTCAAGTAAACTTCACTCAAACTGACCGAGGCCCAACTAAACTTGAACCTCATCGTTATATAAGCTTGCATTATTTGAGAATGATCTACTTCCAACGAGAACAACAGTTGTCAACTCGGAGATATCAAACATGCCAGGGTTTTACATTACATAACACTCTAAATCAATTACCAAACTTAAACTAAATTACATAATTTAACGAACAACCACTTAAATAAAACATTATAGAGAAAAAGAGCATAAAAATTAATGCATAACTTACGAAATAACTATGATCAAACAGCAGGCAAACTGGCAACTCTAACTCGTACCAATACCAGCCTACGGTAAACGTCTAGAATCAGTGAGATGCTTCTCGACCTCCTAACTGGCAAATCTCCCTTCGTAACAACATTATTATTATTATTACTATTATTATTATGATTAAGGGACTGAGTAAGGAGGCTGCCAGAGATTGAGCAACATGGAGAGCTGCCATTAAATGTCTCCCCCACGATAACAAATAAAATTTACGTAAAGCAGTTATTTCACAATAACAGATTTTCAGTGTTTGTTTAATGCTTACGCTTAGAAATACACTGCAAAATCTTCTTGAATAGGCCCTTATTTTCGTACCTTGGATCTTTTGTGTTTGGTGCACGTTCCTCCATTTTTATATAACTTTCATCACAAATAGTTATTTAAGCTGAAATAAATGTTATTCTTACATATTTTTTGCTATTATTATTAACTAACTAATTATAATTCTTACTGTTAACTAATCTAAGCTAACAAACTTTTTAAAAAATAATTTCTCACCCAAATTAAATTAAAATTTAGAATAAGATAAAAAAAATTATTTGAGACAAAATTTATATAAAAATCGGAGACTGTGCACCAAACAAAGATCCATAGTATGGAGTGACATGGAAAAAAATATGAAAGATGCCACTGAACTTGGTTAAAAGTTATTCACGTGGCGGTGAAACATATGTAAGAGAGTGTGGAAATATAATAATTTTTGGTGTATATCTTACTTGGATGCCAGTAAAATATGCTATTGTGAACAGGTATTTTTAAACAAACATTTCTTGCTAGAGAATTGTGTCGTGTTGGTGGTGGTGTAATGGTGATGCCAGCTGCTGTGACAAGACTGTGGCTTGGTCTGGCTGTGTCCTGCCTGATGGTCCATGCCCGCCTGCCCCGATGCTGTGGTAGGCTGTCCATTTGTTACTGACTATACTCAGTGCATGCCTTGAAGCTTTCAGACTGAATGAGCAAAATAAAACTGGTGACGCAACTGCTTGGCTCATATGCCACTGGACAGATTAAAACACGAACATGAAAAGAGAATAAAAACAAAAAAAATAATTAATAAGAGATAAAGTAAGTAGAAATAAATAAATGTAATGAAAACTGGTTCTTACAAAGTAGCTCCACTGTTTCCAGAAAGAATTATTTAGGTGAAATAATTCTACCCACATTAACAGACTCCAAGTCCTGACCTAACTCTTGAATTTCCCCAACATACTAATTATCCACATGCAGGTATAATTCTTCCACTCTTTAACCCGTTCCGTGCTGAAGCCTTTGTCGGCTTTTGTGCCTAGGTTGTTGAGGGTCTAGGTGGCAAAGTTACCTGGATCGGCCATTATCAACTTTTTATTTCCATGAATACACCAGACAAGTGGTCAAAATAAGCCTAGTGATAGTAGAAGTGCTCACTTATTCGGAGTTTTGGACCAGCACGCCCTTTCAGAATACACCAAAATACTGTACTCTGATAGGAAAAAGAAAACAAAGTGTTACAGGACTTTATGTACCAGAATATGCAGAACATTTACCATCCCTCGAGCACAGATGTATAAACGTATAAAAAGCTGCAAATGATAAGAACAGCTTGACAGGCCAGGATTTCAGTAACGATGTGGAAAATAATTACCTTGAGCTATGGAGTGTAAAGGTATGAAGAATGCAACTCATTTTCAAATACATTTTAACTGCTCTTAAGAACTTATTTATGTTTAGTGTTTTCCTTGTGCTACAGGGAATAATAAAGTCATGGCACAATAGGTAACAGATATAGTACAATATGTAACACTAGCACAATATGTAATAAGCAGGTGTCTGGTGCATCAGAAAGAGAAAACAGTAACATCTTTTGCTTTTAGATGACCAAAAATGTATGATGTATGTCAAACACATGATGTGGGAAATATTTTCCCCCATAGCAGTTGTGCTCTTTACTTTTTAAAATAGTTGTCACTGTTAAAGGCAGAGGAAAACCCGCAGAGCGTTAATGACTGATTCAAGGGTTTTATAACCTAGAGATTATGTTCTGTTAATAATTCTTGTTATTAATAAATTAAATGCTACTGCGTTTAACCCTTGTGAACAATTACATTATACATTCATGTAAATACTTAGGAATTTTCCATTGTTCTGTGTCTGGGTGGTAGGATGACGTGTCCTTATGTGAAAAGCAGATGAAGGTATAATACATATTTTTATAGATAAAGGGAATATTTGGCTTTAGTTTAATTAAAACTAATATTATGTTAGATTCACCTTGTATATTTCATGCAGTAATTAAACTGTATTTAGCCTTGTAATTAATAAATAGTTGGCAACTCTTCAATCCTATGATGAAAGGAGACTCGCCATGCTGAACACTGTAAAAAGAAAAGAAAAAAACGTTCAAGTAGCACGCTGTAAAATACGCACCTAAGGACGCCTGGAAGCCCAGGAAATCGAACGAGACCTCACTCCCATTGTCATCTGTTGTCTGACTCATTATAGCTAAGTAACCTTATTGATTTGGCCAAATCTGAGGGAAACTAGCTAGGATATGAGGAGAATATTTGCAGTTGAGTTAGAGGATTAATTACCCTAATTCTCCCAAGAGACTTATGTAAATTTACTGTTGTTCGAATTTAGATTGACACTCGTTAGATAAAGGAATGAATAAAAATTTCTGACATATTTTTGGTGCCCTGAGAGTCAGGATAACAGATGTGTGCTGTGGCGTTCAATGGTTTTTAAGGATGGGTTCATTGGGCACAGCCTACTCCCACGTTCTGTAGAAGTGAAGGACGTGGAAATACATGTATACAGAGCTCCTGGTGGAAGGGCAAGTTCATTTTATGATGATGAGTGGCTAAATGAAGTATTAAACTGGGAGCATGATCGCACTTTTCTCTTCCTGGGAGGAAATGACATTTACGAATGTGGAAGTTAATGAAATTGTTGAAAAAATTTTAGCTGGTAGGAGCCATTGAAGGTTCATGTAAATCCTCGGTGACCACAACCCTTCTTGAGCCTAGAAACCTACCATATGGATCACCAGTTTGCTACAGTATGTATATATTAATCAGCAGGGCCGTGAAGAGTAAGTTGGTAGTAAGGAAAGGATTTTATCCACTTCAATGCAAAGCCCATCCAGGCAGCTCTAAAAGCCGATGGTATACACTGGAATCAGCATGGCAGAGAAGCGGTTCTGCAGAAATTTTTAAATTACATAGAGCAAAAGAAGGAACAGTTCTATGGTGTACAGGCTTTGGGTGGTTCTGTTATATTAAGATGTTAAAGTGGTTCTGAGCTCGAGACATTTGGGTTATTTTGAAAACTGATTGTCGGGATAACGACATAACCCCAGATGTTTAACAACCCAGGGAGATATAGGTTTAATACCATAAACCCAACCCCTACACTCCTCAAAATTTAAAGTGATAAATAACTGCTGAGTTCAGGTGAATTTGTGGTTATAAAATCGAAATTAAGGTACTTTAAGTAACATAGAAATCAGTCAAAATATCTATTTCCTTATTACAAAGGTCATCCAGTGGTAAGGCAGGATGGGTAAAAACAGCCATAAATGACTATAGGCAATTACTAGCAGGGGCGGATTAAGAGTGCATGGGGCCCCTGGCTAAACTTCAGGTTGGGGCCCTTTTATCAAACAGTTGGCGAGCGAAGCGAGTCTCGATTGTTTTATTCAGTTTGAAAATCATTGTATTCAGCAGCCAACTGATTGGGTTTGAAATCACCTATATCTCTAAGTCAAAGTTAAATTATCTTTACCGATATCACAATTAGGGCAGATTTGTAAAACCCCTTTCAAATAAGGCATTAAGAAAATCAATATGCAAAGACTGAGGTAAAAATGTAGTTAAAAGCATAAAATAATATCAACTCTAACGTATCAAATTTATTATATGAAAATAATTTCTTTCTAATGTTGCAAAACAATAATAAGCCTTAACACTTGAATGAACACTTCATAAATATTATACTAGACAGCCCTTACACTGCACGTCTACGAACTTTTTTCAAGCCAAACTCATTGAGTAAGTCAGTGATGCTCAGTTTCTCTACAATATCATTTTCTATACTCATAAGAGAGACCTGTTTTAGTCGCTGCTGTCTCATGGTACTTCGAACTTCATTTTTTATTCTTTTCAACTTGGAAAAGGATCGTTCTCCACTGCATTCCCCTTAGGTGACCTTTTGTATCAGATTTTCTGTTGACAAACTGTAGGGATTGGGGACCTCCCAAATACTGGGGGCCCCTGGCTGCAGCCCAGTCAGCACCCCCCTTAATCCGCCACTGATTACTAGAAGAAACACCTCAGACAAGGGAGAAATTAAGTAGTCTTTTGAATATACTAAAGGACAGATGGACAAAGTATGAAGAAAATTATGTAAATTTAGAAACAGCAATAGTGAAGGAGGATGATAAAGACCTTTTGGAGTCGGAGACTACCGAATTGGAAAGTAAATTGGAGGAATATACAATAGTGAAGCTGTTTGAGTCTAAATTGGCTAATATTACCACAGAGACACAAGTTGTGGAACAGCAAAGTAAAGCTGCATTACCACAAATTACGCTTCCAGAGTTTGATGGGGAGCAGAATTGGAAATCCTTTTGGGATCAGTTTAAATACTTAGTCAATAATAGAACAGATTTCCCCAGTGTGAGTAAACTCTCCTATCTGTTAGGACAGGTCAAGGGGATGCCTTAGAAGTTGATAAAGGAATTACCTGTTGAGGAAAACAATTATTAGGCAGCTTTGACAATCCTTAAATAGAATTATGAAGAAAGGGGGCAGGTCATTACCCAATTACTGAAGGCTCTAATTGAATTACTCATACCTAAACATGATTTTGATTCCTTGCAAAATTTTCAGATAGCAATTAATTGTACTTTAAAGGCTTTAGGTACTTACGAAGATGTTAAAGCAGCAGATTGGGTGCTTTCTAGAATTTTGTCCTAAAAGCTACTACCTAGAACTAAGGATGCCTCGTATGGTAGGTACCAAAATGATGATTTCTCCTGTGAGGAGATTCAGGAAGGCTTGATGCAACTCTGTAAACATTTGCAAGGAACAGTAAAGCCTGCTGAAAATAAACAGATTGTTGAAATAAGAAAAAGAACCACTAATCAACTGGCCGGGAAACTAATCAGGAACAGCTAAATTTGTACCTAACGATGAGACTGGTACTTTTCTCAGCTCTTTAAAATCTGAGGCTAAATCAATAAAGACAAAGAATAGACAAGCTGATGAAAATAATGAGTTAAAAAATTCCATGGTAAAGGTCAGGAAGGTGACTGTTTTGTGGTGAACAACATTCCAGTGCATCTTGCAAATATTATCCTGATTATGCTTCGAGAATAGTGAGGCTTCAGGAATTGGGGTGTAGTATGACTTGCATGAATTCCGAACACACTTCCGTGGACTGCAAGGTTAAACTAAATCTTTGTTTCAAATGTAAGAAAGACAATCATCATATTGTTTTATGCCCAAGGATGATGAAACATGAGGTTCCTAAAACTGTAAGTGTCAATATGACAGTTGCGAAAGCAAATACTCCAGTAACAATGCCAGCTGCAGTTCCAATTGCAGATGTGAAGGTAATGATTGAAAATAGAAACATATTTGCATGTACTCTCTTTGATACAGGTGCACAGAAAACCTTAATTTCTGCAGACATTGTAGAGAAATTAATGTTACCTATTATCGGCAAAGTAAATCTAGCCATTACAGGGTTCTTAACTACCAAGGAGGCACAGACTTTTGATTTTGTTAGACCTTTAATACAACTTGGCAGATATAAATGCCGTATAACAGCAGCTACTGGATAAGAGGGAAACAAGTATATATACAAAAGGACTGAAGGAAACCTTTGATTATCTACAGAGCTCAAGGATAAGGTGAATGCGAAATCAGATGCTGTGGGTCCCATAAAAATGATAATTGGTTCAGATTACTGTGGAAGATTCCTACATAGGATTTTCAAGAAGAATAAAGTACATTTGTTCAAGAGTCCTGAAGGGAACCTTATTATGGGTCTGTTGCCCTTTTCAAAGAAAGACAGAGGAAAGGCCAAATTGTTAGATGCAGTCTTTGTTACCTCCACACAGTCATTGATGGTAGCTAGAATAGGTGCAGAATTAGAACCTACTCAGATAAATGACTTGCTGGATGAAAAAATTGAGCCGGTGCACAAATTTTGGAACCTAGACAGCGTAGGAATACACGCTGAAGATCCAACCCCTGAAGATAGAATAACTTTGGATTTGTATAACCAGTCTGTGGAATTTAAAGATGGACAGTATTGGGTAGGATTACCATGGAAACTAAACCATTTGGGGCTACCAACAAATTTCCAAGCAGCTTAGGCTCTGTTAAATTCTCTTCTAAGAAAGTTGAGAGACAACCCAGAACATTTAACCATATATTATAATATTATAAAGCATTAATTGAAGAATAAATTTATAGATGAGGTAGAATTCCCTGTTAACCACAAGGAAGGACATTTTTTATCACATCATGCTGTAAGCAAAGATCCAGTAACTACTCCCATATGGATAGTTTTAATTTGTAGTAATAAAGAGTCCAAGGGATCAGCTAGCTTGAACGATTGCCTGTACTGTGGGCCTACACTAACAGAGAAGTTCTGGAATGTATTACTAAGATTTAGAGAGAAATCTTATACTTATACAGCAGACATTAGTAAGGCTTTTCTCAGAATAGGATTGAGAGAGGAGGATAGGAAATTTACAAAATTCCTCTGGCCTCAAGACTCTCAACATGAGAATAGTCCATTGAAAACTTACTGTTTCCGATCGGTGCTCTTTGGGTCTTATGCTAGTCCTTTCCTAATTTGCAACACCTTGAAGCATCATTTTGAAAGGGTCAAATGCCCAGAAATAGGGCAGGCATTTTATATGGATAATTTGCAAGGTGTTGCTGATACAGAGACAAAAGGCAAATTTGCCGTTACAGAGCTGGAATACAAATTCACTGGTTTTAAGGAATAGAATACAAGAGGACTATCCAAATACCGACATTCCCAAAACTCAAAATGTGTTGGGTCTTAACTGGAATACAAGAGCTGAAGAAATAGGTTTAAAACCAATTAAGTTCTCTGTCACTATCACCAAGAGGTTCTTGTTAAGTCAGGTCACCATGCCATTTGACCCATTAGGATTGGTCTACCCTATAGTTATTAGGGGCAAATGTTTAGTGCAAGAGGCTTGGCGAAAAAAGCTAGACTGGGACACTGAATACGGTGAGAAGTATGCTGAACAGTGGGAACAGATTAGGAAGGAATTTGAAAAAACATCAAGCATATGTATTCCCAGAAAGATAAACCGTAATGAGAAGTCACATTTACACATTTTTTTGTGGTGCTTCTCAAAAGGTATATGGAGCAGTAGCTTATTGTGCAACAGGAGATGAT
Organism: Birgus latro; assembly: GCA_018397915.1. Lineage (NCBI taxonomy): Eukaryota > Metazoa > Arthropoda > Malacostraca > Decapoda > Coenobitidae > Birgus > Birgus latro. The sequence continues at coordinate 9,855 of JAGKTI010023858.1, forward strand.
AGTAAAATTATCATGTCTAAAGTCAGAGTTGAACCAATTAAAGGAAGAACCCTACTTCAGATGGAATTGGCCTCCATAGAAATAGAACTGAATTGGCCAGGTATTTAACCACTAATACTGACACTCAGTTTGAGGATATTTATATATGGACTGACAGTGAGACTTGTCTTTACTGGATAGGAAAGGAGGACAATAAAGTTCCTTTCGTCTGCAGTAGAGTGAAGACTATAAAAAAACTATCCTCCAAATTTTAATTTATGCATGTATCCTCCAAACAAAATCCAGCTGATCTGCTCTCGAGAGGTTCGACAGTAAAGAGACTGATCAAAGATGACCTCTGGTTTAAAGGTCCTACACGGTTACTCACTAAGGATTTGCATGAGTAGAAACAGTATAGTACTGCTGAAGTTAGTGTTGTAAACTTGGATCCTGTATTACCTGAGCCAGATGTAAATGACATTAGCAGATTCTCATTAATAAGACAATTTATTGACAGTACTAAATTAGTTGTAAAATTTTTGAATAAAATAAAGTGGGGTTTGAGAAGTTTAATCCTATGGAATATTAGCTGAAAAGGACGCAAAGGAATCACTGTGGAGAGATTTTTGAGCTTTTATGCCAGGGCACTGGCAGCAGGAATAACTAATAAGAGCTTTAAGGACTGTTCTTAGACAGAAATGGTCTAATTAGATGCCGTGGCCGAATAATAAAGGCTGATTTGCCTCTCCAAATTAGACACCCTACACTGTTACCCAAGAATGATTATTTTGTACAGTTAATTGTTCAGGAAGCCCATGATTTAACTCTTCACGGAGGTGTGCCGCAGACTTTGGTCCGAATCCGAGAAAGGTATTGGATCCGTAAGGGTAGACAAGTCATAAAGAAATATCTCAAAAGTTGCATTGTATGTAGGAGGTATACACAACGGTCATATGACTACCCAGGACCACCTGCTTTACCAAAGGATAGGGTAAATAAGTCGGCCCTTCAAAGGAACTGGAGTTGATTACACAGTGGCTATAGTTGTAGCAGGTGAGGCAACTCCGCATAAGGTGTATATACAGTATGTTTGCTTACTTGCACCTACACAAGGGCATCCATCTAGAAGTGGCAGAAGACTTAAGTTCAAAGACATTCCTGAACGTATTTAGAAGATTTGCTGCTAGAAGTTCTTGTCCTACCATATTAATAAGCGACAACGGAACCAATTTCGTTGGAGCAGCACCTCTACTTTTAAACATAATGAATGACCCTAAGGTTAAGTCGGCACTGGGAATCCGAAATTGTACCTGGAAGGCTTGAATGATGAGTGAATGGAAGCGTGGCCCACTGGACTGGGCAAATTTGGGCTGTCTGGACGTTGCTACTTCTCACCCTGCCCTAGGGTGAGAAAGGAGGTCCGGATGATGATGACGATGATGATAATGATTGGAATAGTAAAGAACTCCCTAGGGAAAACCCTATACAGAAATAAGATTACAAGAGAGGAACTGAGAATGGTGATAACTGACATTGAGGCTAAGATTAATGATAGACCCTTAACCTATCTGGATGATACTAGCATTGCAAGTGAGACATCGACACCGGCTTATATGTTGCATGGCAGAAAACTTCGTCCTGTGCATTGTGTGGATATCCAGGAGGAAGTAAATGACCCTACAACAGGAAATAATGAACTAGGACAACATCTGGGCGAAGGTTACAAACGTCTGAAAAGGATATTGGACATCTGGAATAGACATTGGAGTGAAGAATATATTTTGAGCCTAAGAGAAAGATTTTATACGGATCAGGCTGCAAGCAACAAGTCAGTTATAAACAAAGGAGATGTGGTCTTGGTAAAAACAGAACAACCAAGATCCCAGTGGCCATTATCTAATGTGTGGGGGCACGGTGGCTCAGAGGTAGAGCATGAAGCTCGGGGCCGGAGGGTCGCAAGTTCGATCAGCGCCTGTGACTGTCGTGCCGGGAGGGGTAGCGCCCTCCTGTTACCTAGCTGGGCTATATGATCTCATTGTAAGGTCTAGCTTGGGGGATTCTTTTTTTTTTTTAGCTAATGTGATCTCCACACATCCAGATTCGGAGAGGGGTGCTGTAAAAATTAAATGTAGGGGATATCTCAGTATGAAAATTATTGATAAACTGGTGCCCCTTGAGTTAACAGCTACCCTGGAGACATTAGATGGTGGAGAGCAATTGGGTCAAGATGCGCGACCTAGATGGGCCACAGAACAGAGTTCTTGAGATCTGTGGGGAGAGCTCCTGGCTAAGGGTCACATTACATGATACAGCATATCATTTTTTGCCCACCCCCAAAACTGTGAGAAATATTTCCCCCCAGAGTGGTTGCGCTCTTTACTTTTTTAAATATTGTTGCTGCTAAAGGCAGAGAAACCCCACAGAGCGTTAATGACTAATTCAAGCGGTTTTATAACCCAGAAATTACGTTCTGTTAATAATTCTTCTTATTAATAAATTATGTGCTATTGCGTTTAACCCTTGTGGACAACTATATTATACATACATGTAAATACTTAGGAATTTTCAACTGTCCTAATGCGTCTGCGTGGTAGGATAACGTGCCCTGACATGAAAAGCAGATGAGGGTATAATTATATTGTTACAGATAAAGGGAATATATGGCTTTAGTTTAATTAAAACTAATATTAAATTAAATCACATTCACCTTGTATGTTTCATGAAGTAATTCAACTGTATTTAGCCTTGTAATTAATACATAGTTGGCAACTCTTCAATCCTATGAGGGAAGGAGACTCGCCATGTTGAACACTGTTAAAAAAGCCTATTCAAGTAGCACGCTGTAAAATACGCACCTAAGGACGCCTGGAAGCCCAGGAAATCGACCGAGAGTGTACTCCCATTGTCATCTGTTGTCCTACTCATTATACCTAAGTAACCTTATTGATTTGGCCAAATCTGAGGAAAACTAGCTAGGATATGAGGAGAATATATGCTAGTGAGTTAGAGGATTAATTACCCTAATTCTCCCACGACACTTATGTAAATTTACTATTGTTCGAATTTAGATTAACACTCGTTAGATACAGGAGTGATTAAAAATTTCTGACACATGATGTCAGGCACACTCACAGAAGCCAATTAGCTCATGTGACGGAAATGTACAAGATGCTATACACAAACACAAACACGTCATCCAACTGGAAGTCAGGCGCTAATATAAACCATATACTAGGTGCAGAGGGTCAGAAGGAATAGGAAATCAGTAGGAAGCAGGAGTCTGGAAACAAGAGAGTAGCTCTGGCAGTCAGTGGCGACACGTCTTTCTGTCCATCGCAGGGGTAGGCAGTGACCAATATAAATGAACAATATAACTGTGTCACAATAAAACCCCTTAACCCCAGAGTGTTTCTACGTCACCTTCAATTACGATACACTCTGCATGCTATCCAGCACCTCACGATTTTATATTGGTAGCAGCCCACATTACTGGTGACATAGTTGACTCGCCAATCTACAACAATCCCAATCTCCAAAGCTACGATGATTACAATTGGTAGCTGCCGTTCTCTATGATACTCTAGGATACCGATATTGGCGGAAACGATATTCTACAATATCAAAGTATTAGCACTGGTGGCATCTACCTTCCTAGATACCTACCAATCTACCTATCGACCCTGGTGGCAGTGGTAAGGAAGAAAGAAGATTAAGTGATAAAGACGTTAGACACTGACAACGATAAAGAAGAGAGATCTACTGTCAACTCTACGATCAACTACATCAAGTATCAACGATGTAACTATGATTTACAACCCTATGATAAACTACATAAAGTAACAAGCTGTCCTCTACAATTATAAAGCTCTACAAGATAATCTACAAGAAACAAACTCTACAAGTTTATTTTCTACAAGTAACACACTCTATAAGTTAATCTTCTACAAGTGCCAAGCTCTACAGGTTAATCTTCAACAAGTAAAAACCTATACAAGATAATCACAAGAATCAAGAAAGAAAAAAATTAAGTAAGGAGGAAGCAAGAAAGCAAGGAGTAAGGAAGTGCACTGTGTTGACCTGCAAGGGAATGAAGTTTTGATGCAGTAGGCACAAACGTCACCTCACCTCTGACCTGCAACCTACACTCTCCAGAACAATCTTTACCACAATTACCACAGCTCCTACCACAACTACCACAAAGGCCCAACAGGAATGCAGTGAGTGACAACAAAAGCTGACAACAACATAATAAGACCCCTGACATACCAACCCCTCCATCCACCAGCATCATCAACATCCCTACAACCACCATCTGAATTACAACCATTTCTACCACAATTACCAGCAGCGATTGATTTTTTTTCTTCTCATTTTATTAGCACTTCATCATTTATAAAAATACCTCACTTACGTTTATAAACCTAAAATAATATTCTAACATTAATTCACTTATCAATAGTAAAGTAATATCAACATGTTGTTACGTCCCCGTTCCACACTGCCATAGCAGTAGTTCAGTATATGAAGGGAGCTGCCCAGAAAGTTGTTTTTCTTATGGTCAGCCTTTCAGTGTCCAACAACAGGATAGGGTTAGGCGTGGTAAATAAACACTGGTAAAGGAGGAACAGTTACAACTCGGAAACATTATACCCCAGAGTTTTCTTACACTACGTAACACTAAATTATTCAGGATACTAATTGAAATAAAATTACATAATTTAACAGTCACATAAATAAAACATTACTGAGGAAAAGTGCATAAACTACAAAATACCTCTGCTCACA
>JAGKTI010023859.1:3984-14618 GCA_018397915.1 Birgus latro
GCGCGCGCGCTATGATTATAACTGTGTGTGTTTTTTTAAGTTAATCTGACGTTGGATTTTCTATCGTTTCACTAGAATTAAACGTAAGCAGAAAGAAACTATTTAAATTCGATCACAGACTGGGACAGGAAACGTTTGATTATTGAATTTCGCTAAAACAGATATTGCTGACCTTTACACATCGACATGCCATACAAATATCTCTACCGATACCATCACACCCGTCCGGAACGAGAGAGCTTTAACGTGTATTCAGTATGGACGGTGGTTATTACTTCCAAAGCGGTTATATGAAAAAATTCCTAGACCTCAGGGAAATGACTGTCACGTTTATTCCCAGAGACAGACATATGGAAAGATAATAAAAAATTACAGAGAGGGAGAGAGAAAGAGAGAGAGAGAGACATAAACTCTCATGCAAGCAGAATTACAGGGAGCAGGGTCTATCATCAATAACCAGTCATTGGCTCAGTGATTTAGTATGTTTACATGAGAGAGAGAGAGAGAGAGAGAGAGAGAGAGAGAGAGAGAGAGAGAGAGAGGATATGTTTGTTGCTAGACCCCAGAATATATGTGTCAGGGCATGTAAGGTTTATCATTTATTCAAGGCTAACAGTGCCTGAAAATACACCGTGACCCAGCTAACTGTTCTAAGGGTGTCAGACTGATTCGCTATAGTCCTTTTACGCCAGCTGGCCTAAAATTGCCATCTGTCCATCTTAAACAGTGTGTTGTGAGGACAGATTAACGAGAAAATATTGCGTCAATCACGAGGAAGTGCTTTGGAATAAGGTGCAGAGCCGTATCAGTGTCTTTTCTTCTGCCTCTGAGGTACGTGAAATAAACTACCAAATGTCGAAAGTCTGGACAAAGTCAGAATGACAGAACTATAGTAGATAGTCCTTTACGTTTGTATTATTTTTCATCAAGTTTCAGCCCATTGAAATATCCGATTTTTTTTTTTTTTTTATTGAATCCCAGGTATAGCTAGAACCCAAAATTTTACCATGAAATATAATAGATGAAAGTTTATTGCTCGAGGTTAGCCCAAGAATAGACCCCTGAATTTTCTTGCGCATTTCCCGGAACATTTCGTAAATTTTAAGCAATACCATGATATCAACACTCTTCAGTACCGCCAGTTTCAGTCTGCATGACGGCCACGCAAGAAGCAGTGGTTAGTAACACCCGATTGCGTGATTTTTGGCATTAAGACTCGTATTCTATGTAGCTTTGGAGAGTTCATAACCCCTCTTCCTAAGCGATTTACTTTGCATATTACACCAAGCCTCTTAGTTTATTGATGCAAACTGTGTCGATAATTAAACGATACGAATTTTATAATAGCAATGCCGAGGAGTAATATTTGAGGTAAATTGGTTAGTGGGAGGTATTGCGTTTCTAAAAAAGAGTAAGATCCTGACTCCTTCAGTCCGAATATGTCTTCTGTATCTTACTCAGGCTCCCTAAAGGCCGATATTATACAGTTTAGGGGAGATGTTCTGTAATGAATGGCTTAATGAAGACTATATCCAATTTCATCCAGCTCGAAAAGTCTCTCGAATAAAATAGTCTGGAGGTAACAGCAGTGAAATCCTTCTTCATCTTATGCGTGGAGTTAATCATGCATAAAGGACACACACACAAAAAAGTGGGAAGTTTAAAGGAGGCTAGCCCATTAGTTTGGAAAGTCTCCTCTGCTGAGTAAAATCGTTTGGGCAGCAGCAATAACAGACTACACCATGACGTTCTCGCAGCGAAGTGGGTAGGTACAGTAGAATTAGGTGAAAAACATATCAAACTAAGGAGTTTAAACTGTGCATGAAAGGCAGTCAGGGGGAGACAGTAGGGAATTGACAATTGAATGGATAATGACATTTACTCCTTCAACCCGAGGACGCCTTTTGTATGTTAGTATCTTATTCTAGCTCTCAAGAGGACGATTTGGTAGTTTTGTTAGTTTATTGAGATTTCTTGTAGTGAAGGATTAATGGAAGTTCTTTCACTTTAACTTGGCCCTGATTTTCGTCGTTTTGCAGCCTATTTCCCATAGCTTGGTGGCAGGAAAAAATAATGCAACGGCTCTACATCCTCTCCGTCGTGCTTCGTGACTAGCAGGTAGTGGCAAGAATAAAATAATGTACTGAAATTGAAGAGTTTAGTTATGAATGAAGGGCAGTCAAGGTGAAGCAGTTGGGAATGACGGGGAATGAATGTCTGCTGAATGATTCGTGGCATTAAATTGGCCGCGCTCCTTGCATTCCACCTCTGAAACTCTATACCCGGCCACACCACCCAGCGTTGATAGGAATGTTAGTGACGGGGATGTGTAGCATTATTACTGTTATTACCACATTTGTCAGTATTACCATCGTTATTATCCTTATCATCGTCTTTATTATCATAATTTTCTTTACCTTCGTCCTTGTCATTATCTTTATCGTTACCTTCATTATCATCATCATCATCAAACTCTGTACCTTATTACTATGAGGAATTGCTGGTTTTGTGTTGTGTGGTGTGATGTGGTGTGGTGTGGGAGGGTGATCTTGTGCTGTGCAGTGTTGTGGGATGTGGTGTGGGAGGGTGATTTGTGGTGTGGTGTGGTGTGGGAGGGTGATTTTGTGTTATGTGGTGTGGTGTGGAACGGTGATTTTGTGTTGTGTGGTGTTGCGGGGTATCTCGTGTCGGAAAATAATTAGTGTGAGACACGGCCACATCTAGAGGTGCTCTTACATCTAAAACCGCAAATAAAGGAGAAGATTAGAGATTCTCAACAGACGATTAGTGTTACAGGATTTGGGACACGAAAACGGTGCAAGTTGTGAGCAAAGTAAAATTAGAATACTTTAGTTAACTGTCCAGTATAATTACTCGAGTTTACAGAGCTATCAAGATGTACTGATTCTGCAAACCATGCTGCCAGAACGAGGTGGTCCTTAAGATTAAAAGATATCCCCGGAAGTAAATGAAAGGACTAGCACAGCAGACGGCAACATCGAATACTGGTACTTGTGGTAATGAAATAGAATTGCCTGAGGGGGAAAAGTGAAATACAATCACTGGAGAGTATTGTGAAGTAAGACCACTTATAGGATCAATAAAGTAAAAATCACTGAAGAGAACGGTGAAGTAGGAGAAAGGAGAAAGAGAACTGGTGCGAGGGGGAGGAGGGAAAGGCCAAGACTGGAGTGGATCGCGAAGGCCAGGGAGTGCGTATAGGAGGGTGGAATGCGATGGAATGTATTGCAATTGAGGCAGGATAAGCTGAAGGAGTAGATGGAGTGTGGGATACAGTAGAGTGAGGGACTGGAGTTTGGATCAGACTGGGGAGTAATTGCGTCGCCTGCACTGAAGGAGAGAGAGGGAGAGAGAGAAAAAGTCGTCTTTAAGTAAAATAATCTCTACGAAGAATTTAGTAAAGCTACATTACCTCAACATAACCACTTCTCCCAGCCACGTTATTGGCAGCAGTTTAACGCAATGTATGACCTAAGAAACGATAGTAACTGGTATAAGAACACGAAGGTAATACCGGTAGTGGCAGGACACGTAATACTGGGGAGAGAGGAATGAGCGGGCCGGGTTAAATCATGGGTACAGTTGTAGTCAGTGAATAGTTTTTTGTACTTCATATTTGTATAAGCGGTCGGTATTCCAATTCTGATATGCTGTTATTATTATTATTAGTAGTAGTAGTAGTAGTAGTAGTAGTAGTAGTAAGGTGAAGTGGGAATGGTGTGGATGATGATTTTGATCAGTTGTGACTTCATGATGATGATGATGATCGATGGTCTTGGGAGTTAAGGCATGTGACTTCATGATGATGATCGATGGTCTTCGGGGTTACGGCATGTGACTTTAAGTCATTTGGGTAGTTAAGGTTTTTAGCTCACGTAATGCCACTCAGAGAGAGAGAGAGAGAGAGAGAGAGAGAGAGAGAGAGAGAGAGAGAGAGAAAGTCACTATCGACTTCAATGTCTGAACTGAGGTAGCCCAGGACATTAAAAATAATGGATTATGGATTTGTATATTCTGACGACGGCTAGATGATTTTTTCCGTTTACAGGTAAAGGCACACTTTTTCAGACTAGAAATAAGCTTAGCTTCTTTTTTTTTTAAATGCCAAATTAATAAAGAGAAATCTCTACCTTTCGATCCTGATTAAAAATTTCTGATTAATTTGGGATTTCGTTAGGATTAACGCCTCCAGCTCAGAGAGTCTCCCTTAATCTTATAAAATCATTCGGGGGTGTTAAAGTTAAAAATAATAATAGTAATAATAAGAGTCTCATGGGTCGTTCATTATGGGAAGATGTAATTTGATTTCGACTGAGCTTCAAGAGGGTGTACGTGAATATTGATCTCATATGTTATTCTTGAACTACTTTTTCTTCTATCTGCTGTATTTTTTTTTTTTTTGTCTTTGCCTGTCTGTCTGTATCTGTTTTGCCTATCTGTACCTATCTGTATCTGCGTGTGTCTGCTAGTCTAATCCTGTCTCCTATTATCAGTCTGTCCGTCAGTCAGTTTTTATCCTTCTATGTCAGTATCTGTCTGTTTACTTGTATATTTGCCTGTCTGTCAGTCTGTTTATCTCGCTGCTTGTCTGTCGATCTATACCTAACTGTCTCTCTGCCTCCATCCATGTCTATCTATTGCCTAATTCCGCATAATGTGAGGGGTGGCAGCGACAACAACAACCTCCATCCATTTCTGCCCCTGCTTGTTAACAACCCCTCTTCCTACTTGCACGCCACCATCCCTTCCATACTCATGTAGAAATTCTCTCTCTCTCTCTCTCTCTCTCTCTCTCTCTCTCTCATACACTGTCCCAGGCGATTTCTCACTGGCAATTCACTAGTGGTTAGAAGTGTCACCTGTTGTCTAAAATGACGGGAGTTCGATCCCAACCTGAGGCAGGGAACAGTCGTCTTGAATGAGACAGCCCTGGCATGTAATCAGTATGGGTGGTAGGTATTGGTGCTAAAGTGGCGACATGAGAAAGTGTGCGAAGCATTGGACTGCTGGGCTTCAGGGGAAGGTTTGATAAGCCTGTATCCCGAGTCTGACACGTGCAGAGAGAGAGAGAGAGAGAGGGGGGGGGGGACATACCTGAACCAATTCAAAGTTCTCTATACATCTTTCTCACATCATCCTGGGCTACACCACATCACTGACTGTTCGTTACAACAATGCTCTCTGCCGGAAGGATCATCCGTCCCACATTTGTAACGTAATTAATAGAGAGAAATATTCGCACAAATTAAACTTTTTAATTTGAGAACATGCCTTACAGTGTCATCAACCATTGACAATCAGGATCATTTAGATATTTATTTTCATGTGTATGTATATTTAGAGTAATGTAATTACTGAGGAAATTCAATTACCCCAATGTAATTGCTTTGAGAGAGAGAGAGAGAGAGAGAGAGAGAGAGAGGGAAACTCAGACCACGGTGATAGTCACATAGTTGTCAGAAGTGTAAGACAAAGAGGTGTGTGTGTGTGTGTGTGTGTGTGTGTGTGTGTGTGTGTGTGTACAGTAGCTGGCTAGTTATTTCCCGACCTGGTTCCCGGCTAATACAATGGGCATATAATTAATTAAAATCAAAAATAAAAATAAAATAATCTGGAATATGTGTCCTATCTATAATCAAGAAGAACAAAGACTATGGTAGAGGTGAATACCATGAATTTATCTTGACTTTGTAGAGACAGGTGAAAAACTTGGGTGAATAGCAAAGAAAACTAATTCCTTCAACAAAAAACCGTGCTCATTTCAAAATCTTCTTTGCGCCCTTCGTGAGTTTGGCTAATTACATTGGGTCCGTTATGGTCTCATTAGCACCCCCCACATCCAGGCCCTACCTTACACCAATACCCATATCTACACCTACACCCACACCCAGACCTTGTACCTGCAACCACATACACACCCATACTTGCGTTCATACCCACATCCGTACTCACAATCATACTCACAACTTTACTTACTTCCTTTACTACATCCACATCACACCATTTTATCTAGTCATGCTCTACCATCACCACACTACATCATATCCACATCGATACTGACATCCCGCCACTCCACATCATCGTATACACAGTCATTCAGTACCATCGCCACACCTCCCATCGACAACCACACAGTAGCACACCTCACCACATCCCTACCTATACCCAGTTGGTCATTGAGTTATTCACCTCACAGATATCCACACCACACCACACCACCACACCACATTTACCTGTACACCCACCCCACACCCACACCCACATTTCACCACACCCATCCCCCTCACTTAGACACGCTCAACGGAAGAGGAAGGTTTGGTATTGATTAATTGATTGTACTGTGACGGCCATTATGACTTTCCTCTACCTGGTGTGAGTGAGTCTACCTGTTGTGTGGGAGTCTACCTGGTGTGGGTAAGTCTACCTGGTGTGTGGGAGTATACCTGGTGTGTGGGAGTATACCTGTTGTGGGTGAGTCTACCTGGTGTGAGTGTCTTCCTGGTGTGTGGGAGTCTGCCTGGTATGTGGGAGTCTGCCTGGTGTGTGGGAGTCTACCTGGCGTGTGCGAGTCTACCTGGTGTGTGACTAAATGATGTGGGTGAGTCTACCTGGTATGGGTTTGCCTGCCTGGTGTGGGTGAGTTTGACGATGACCGTAGATAGACAGACAAACATTTATCATTTTGATCAGGCCAGACAAGACGATTTTGTTCAGTTTAGTAAGGAATTCTATATTAGTAAAGGAATTTATGAACACATTACTTACCTCCCCCCTCCCCGGTCAAAAATCTCTCCTCTGTTGAGTAAGATCAGAAAATAGTAAAAATAAAATAAAAGTGATGTACTGGAGTTGATGGAGTTATCCTATCTCGCACAAATGGCTCATACATTTATTCATTCGTCCATCAAGCCTTCGAATAAATGCAGACTAAACTTATGACAAATGTGTCCTGTAAAATAAAAATGATAGCAGACAGAGGGAATTTAGGTGCATAAACTCAGGTTCAGTGACAATATATCTAAAACAGCTTCATGGTGTAAATAGAATATAATATATAGCACTTATCGTCATCATCAGTATCATCATCATCATCATCATCATCATCATCATCATCATCATCATCATCATCATCATCATCATTGTCATTGTCACCACCGTATTTATTATTAATATAAGGGAAGTGGACCGAATCCAAAATTAATTCAGAACCCCATAGCGAAATTCAGTTACAATTTCAGTTACCCTGATACCTGATTAAACCTAACTGAAACCCCACTTCATTCCTGTCAAATTAAAACGTGATCAAATACTTGATTAAAGGATGTCTGAAACCTTATATAAAACTTGTCATGATTAAGCCTGACTATAATCCGGCTAATTATGTCCATAAAACCTAATGACTTCTACTGCCTCACTAATCCCTGACCAGTGAAACTTATCACTACCTAATTAACTTAGTGTATACCTAATTATACCTAAACCTTAATTAATACCTAACTAACCAAAACTCATTAAAACCTAATTGATTCCTAGCCTAATTAAAACCTAACACCTGTAATATAGCGTTACCATATACCTGTCTACCCAATACTCAACTGCTTAAACTAATAGCCTAAAAAATATTAACTAAATGTCCGTCTGGCTAAAACCTAACTTTACGCTCGACGAACTAAAGCCAGTTTTTCGCAAGCGCTAATCAAGCATCATTTACATATATGTTTATTTATGAATTCAAGAGTCTGAGTGCTGTTTGTGTATAGCCTGGCACAGTGAACAAAAAAATAGGGATAGTTATTCTCGCTTTTATATGTTTTATTTTTTATTTTTTTATTTTTTAAGTAATGGGAGTAGTTGTAATGAAAATTATTTGCTAAGATGTAAGCAAACCCATTTGCAATATAATTCATAAAAGACATGACTGAAACGTGTAAAGAGAGTAGCCTTTTCACCTCTAAAGTGTGCTGCAGTGTAGTGTAGTGTAGTGTGATATGGTGTGGTGTGACCTCGCAAAGTACCTTGAGTGTTGTGTATTGTGGTGTGGTATGATATGGTATGGTGTGGTGTTGTGTGGTGTGGTGTGGTGCGGTGCGGTGTAGTGTAGTGTTGTGTGGTGTGGTGTGGTGTGTGGTGTGGTGTGGTGAGGTATGGCCTCGCAAAGTCTGCGAAAAAGAACCACCTCGATTCCGAAAATCCATAGTGACTGACAGAGCCGCTTTCAGAGGTTCTCCCGTTTCAAAAAACCATGGCATCAGTCTGAATGTTTTTGATAGCACAAAATTTCCAGATACGCGGAAACATATGTAGGAACATCACTCAGCTCCAATTTCATGAAAGCGATGAATAACGATAATATTTTTTTGTTGTTGAGGGTGCAAATTTCCATGTTAATTGGGTGTTTATTCATTTTCTTTTTTTTTTCACCAATTACTCGTATTCACCGGCGTTTTGTTTAATAAACGAGAAATTTCTCGAAAGTTGTTGCAACCGTTTGTGATATTTTCACTAATTGAAGCCTCTGGGACACTGCACTGTTTTGCAGATATCAGATTTCACTAGAATTATTTTTTTTTTCCTCTTGGAAGTGTGATTAAACAAAAATGGAAAAGGAAAAAATCTGCAAACTCTGAATAAAAAAAAAAAAAGGCATTTTTGAGGACTAAGCCTTTAAAGTTCGACTCTTTCCATAGTTATGTGAACGCCTTTGACCACAAAATCAACCCCCCGCCCCCAAAAAAGGGAGGGGGGAGGCGGTGCAGGACTAAGCACACAAATAATACGCAACTTACAGATTTTTAGATATCAGAGGCACTACTGCTGTAGAGTTACAGGAGTCACCTGCTAGTGAAGGACATAATGACTTTTATTTATAATTCCTCCAGCTTTTACAAATCTCTTCAAAACTGAATTTGTTTACTATACTGTTTTTACTCTAACTTCTAATATGCTGAGCTGTAGCAAGAGATCACCACTAGAACACAGTGCTAGGCACGAAAAAGTTCTACTGAAAGAAAGTAGGGCCGTACCATTATCTTTATCTACCAGTGAGTTACGTGAAAGAAGCTGCAGAAGGGCGAAAATCAGGCCAAGTTAAGTGAAAGAGCAACAATAGCGTTACAAGAGTTGTTTGGACTCCGAGATAGTTAAGTGTTCTGAGTTTTGCTTCTTTGGCGATGTGGTTTGGATGGGATGTTATGCAAAAAGTAACTACTACATGAGTATTTCAAGAGGATAGAAGAGCTTAAGAGAGCTGTTGACCGTATTGGAGATGAGGGATATACTTCTAAATTTGGGAAAAAAAAAAACTTTCTTGTTCGTCTGCGGGAAGTTAATCGCCGTATGGTAGTGAAACATGGGTAGTAAAAGACGAAGAATTGCGAAGACTGAGCTTGCTAAAATGACAATGGTGAAGATGTGTGGTGCAAAACCACGGAGGGAATAACATGTGAAGACATAAGAGGGACGCTTTGCCAGTGTGTGTTAGTGAGGTGAAGCGCACAGGAAGCTGAGGTGATGTGGATGTGTGGAGAGAATGTGTGAGAGCATCTGGGTGGAACATGAGCAGTCCAGCGTTGAAGGGATGGCCTCATTGACTGACCCAGAGACCTCACCGTGAAGCAGGAATACGAGACTAAAATCAGTGGTAAGGTAGACAAGGGTACTTACGGGTGACCTTGAGGGTGAAGTGGAAGGTGACGGGCGGGTGTGTGGTGATCTGGCACTCATAGTGGCCTGCATCACTCAGCTCAACGTCCTTTACCCACAGCTCCCACGCCTGAGGAAAAAGAGAGTGGGGTTGATTAGAGAGAGGGGGGAGGGGGATTTATTTTAGTAGATATAGGTGTGGGTGTAGGTGTAATGGGTGCGGTCGTAGGGAGTGAGAGACAGTAAGCAAGTGTGGTTGTGGGTGTAGTAGTGTGGGGATGGGTTGGCGTAATAAGTATCCCTGCTGGTAGTGGGAGACAGTAAGCAAGTGTCTGTGTATGTATGAACGTAGAGGTGAGAGGTGATCCCGGCCTAATTTAGACTGATGCGCCTTGTCTGACTACCAAATTGTGCTTTCGCGTTGCCTGTTTGTGGGAGTTATGATCTGAGTAGGAAGTTAGGCCCTCGGCTGTCTATAGCAAGATCCTCGATATGACACTGGATCTGGAATTAGCTGTGTTTCATTTCCTGGCGATGGAATGTTGATGAAAAAGTAGCTGCGAAGTATTAAGTAAACTGCATCTGTTGCAAAAGTAGTTGTGAAATACTTAACCAGATGTTCTTTTATTGTAGAAGAAGTTGTAAAATGCTGAGTGATTTTTGTGTGTGTGTGTTTGCTATTGCAGAAGTAGCGTAAAATGCGGGGTCATGGTTGTTGTTTTTTTCTATTGCAAAAGTAATTCAAAATGCTAAGCTTTGTTATCTGTTGCATATAAATATATAGTTGTAAATTGATGAATCAGGTTTTTCAATTGCAGAAACAGTTATAAAATGCAGGGTATTTTTTTTTCTCCAGGGTGTGGTTATATTGTCGTGCATATAATGACAGGGATGTTGATACAATATATATGCTCCCCTCACACTTACAAAGACCTTGACACGCAGAATTTTTACTTCAGTGTGTAGGTGTT
>JAGKTI010023860.1:0-14618 GCA_018397915.1 Birgus latro
ACTGCTTCCACCTTTTTTCTAGCTGTTTTACTTAAGAACCATGCATGGAAAAATTAAATTGCAAGCAGGAATTATGATTAACATTTTCGGTAATTTTTTAACACATTTACAGCATGATGAAAACAGGTTAGGTATGAAGTTAGGGTACTTACGAACAAGAAGCTGCTGTCCTGATGTAATAACCCACTCTATCATCTCAGACTCTGACAGGAAGACCTTGCACCTGACACACCTTTCCACTTGAGAATCACCACCACTTATCACCAACACTCTCCACAGGNTTTATGGTAACCATAGGTTAGGTTAGGTTAGGACCGGACATGAAATTAACTGCTTCCACCTTTTTTCTAGCTGTTTTACTTAAGAACCATGCATGGAAAAATTAAATTGCAAGCAGGAAATTATGATTAACATTTAGGGTAATTTTTTAACACATGTACAGCATGATGAAAACAGGTTAGGCATGAAGTTAGGGTACTTACGAACAAGAAGCTGCTGTCCTGATGTAATAACCCACTCTATCATCTCAGACTCTGACAGGAAGACCTTGCACCTGACACACCTTTCCACTTGAGAATCACCACCACTTATCACCAACACTTTCCACAATGTTTTTTTTTTTTTTGAACTGGAATCACATCACTTCACTCCACTGTACATAACAGTAAATTCCCGTGTGGTCTAGTGACGATCATCACACACATGATGAAGGAGGTGAAAAGCAGTATCAAGGACTGTAGGAGGTAGGGTATCACCACAAAAGCAATCACTTCGGCCGCCATTTTCGGAGTTGTTCACGAGGCAGTAGCAGAGTGGGTAATGGCAACCGACAGAGGCGCCATGAGTGTAAACATAGCCGATCGGCGTGGGCGAGAAATTCAAATTGACGCGGTCCCAAAAAATCGATTTTTTTTCCATTTTTTTTTCTATTTTTTTAGCATTTTGGGGGTTGGGCAGCCCACAATATCCGAATAGTGAGTATGTCCGAGTATTGGACGTCCGAATAATAGAGGGAATACTGTAATTTAAAAAAACATTAAAATACATTATCTCTATTGAAGCATTTTAAGAAATGCTGCTACCCTCCCGCCTCCCCCCCAACAATCCAGCCCTCGCGACCCGCCCGAGCCTCCCGCATCCCTTGTCCAGCCATGCTGGCAGCTCCCAAGACCACGTGTCCTGTGGACTGCCCACTGTGTAATCCATAGGACAGGTGCGCAAGGCAAGGTGCGCAAGCGCAAGTTCATTTATGCAAGCGCAACTAAATTTGCGCTTGCGCACTTGCCTTTTCATGTGCAAAAGCGCAATACAGTATTGCGCATGGTCTCGTGCGGTGCGCAAAAGATATTCACAGAAGCGCAAGGGTGCGCAATTGCGCTTTGCGTAAGTACTTGCGCACCTGCCCAGCACTGATTAGCATTATGGTGGGAACGCTTGAACAATTCTGACATCTGTAGAATTTCTCTCAGTCAGTTAATCACTCACTTTTGCACTCTCATTTATAATGAGTTTTCAAAACATTCATCACTGTTTCCTAAGTGACCGTCTTTATGTACAGACGGTGTGTTTCACTGGGGGATATTTTTGTGTAATTGTTGCTCCCATGCCTTGCCTCTTCTGACCGTTGAGTTAACCCATGCCCATTTCTCACACCTCTGTGTTGGGCAGTGCGAACATGGGTTAATCAGTTTTGGACCGCCATGGGATTAAGGTGTCGTCGTACAGAGTGCGGATCGAGTCCCTCATCATAGCGCCTTCAGGTCTCCAGCAGTATTGGCATTTCCTGTATCTCCCCACCGAGTTGGTGATCGGCAGTAGTGTGGTCGAAAGCAGTGGATTGCAGCGCTTCGAGTAGTATCTGGCAGACGCCCAGTCTTTCGCAGCAACAGCCTCATCTCTTCCACTAGTATTTTCGTTCTTTGCTTTTTTTTCTATGATTAAGATTACTTAGCTGTTGGTTTGAGTGTGTGAGTGAGAGTATTTCCTTGCTTGAGATTTTTGTAAAGTAAATTTATTTTGTTGCCAGTGAATGTACAGCGAGATTAGATGGGAAGGATATGGAGAATGTGAGTGAATTTAAGTACTTGGGCAGTGTGATGAGTAAGGATGGAAGTCTGGAGGGTGAAGTGCTCGAAAGGGTGCAGCAGGGAAGGAAGGTTGCTGGTTCGTTGAAAGCAGTGATAAGAAACAGGGAGGTGAGCATGGAAGTGAAAAAGTTGTTACATGACAGTATTGTGATACCAACTTTGACATATGGAAGTGAAGCTTGGACCCTGTTGGAAGGACAGAAGTCGAGAGTGAGAGCAGTGGAAATGAGTTATTTGAGAGGAGCATGTGGAGTCACATGGAGAGACAGACTAACAAATGAGGAAGTGAAGGAGAGTTGTGGTGTGGTTGAGGACGTGATGGGAAGCATTAGGAGAAGCACGTTAAGGTGGTTTGGGCATGTGGAGAGGATGGAGAGTGAAAGACTGACGAGGAGAGTGTATGTGAGTGAGGTGGAGGGGGCGAGAGGGAGGGGGAGGCCTAGGATGAGATGGAGGGATGGAGTGGAGAGGTATATGAGAGAGGGGGGTGTGAGTTGGGAGCGTGGTAGTGAAATGGCAGGGGACAGAGTGACATGGAGGCGATTTGTTTGTGGCCACCCCGTGCGGGACTGAGGCATCTGGAAATAGATAGATAGATAGAGAATAAATTTACAGGTCTTTTGTTTGAGATCTGTTAAATGTAACAGTCGTGTTTGATTTCACCACACTGTGCTAACTATCGTTTGCTACTCCAGGTATGCACAAAGTTCCCATATTAACCCCTCAACCGCAGAGTTGACGGAGGCGGTTCCTGCCTGTACTGCGTGGGTAATTCGAGCTTCTATTCACTTTTTAAAAATATTTGCCAAAAATCAGTTTTTCGTCCTAGACTATTATAATTACATATGCATATGGCACATTCAGCTTTCTCATGGGATGTTTTTCTAGCCTTCGTCAACTACCGTATGACTTGTGGAGGCTTCTGAACTTGGGTAACAAAGTCTCCAATTTACACTCCTCGACAGCCCGTAATATAAATACCAATGCCCGATATTATCACTAGAAACACTAATCAATTATTTTCCAGTAGGTTTGATCCATTGCCACTGACCATCACGAGAGTGACGACCCGCAGTTAAGTGGTTAATCACGACTGGTATTTAGGCCAGTTCATTGGTATTAATTCTTAAATCCGTTGTGCAAGCTAGGAGTTATCAACAGCAAGAACCTACCCATTATTATTACTATTAATTATTGAATGTCAGGGGTAGGGACACTTTCTCAAGAAGCCAACAGTATGAACAATACAGTGATTAGTCTCCATTGTATACTGTTGAGAAAGTTTATAAAATTCTTGTCTTTAGAAAATCAGCGAAGTAAGCCAGCATGAAAGTAAAATTGTTACTTGATTTCACAAGTCTATCCCTTGTGTCAATCGAGCAATTAATTATTTGCACTTTTCATGATCACTTATACAGTAAACCCTTCACAAGTCGAACTTTTAGAAGGCAGAATCTTTGGTTAGACGAACTCAGGCCGAGACCACATACGTAAGTAGGCCGAAATGTGGAGGTAGGGGGACAGATGGAGCCAGGTGGACACGTGATGCCAGTCCGCTGCTTGCCTTGAGACGGTAGTTGCGCCATTCTTACTGTCATCTAGTGCTGAGAAATGCTCTCCTTTTGCCTTCTGCCTTGCCATGGAAGGTTCAAAGCGTAAAAGAAGTGATACTGGCACCTCTAGTCGTAAGGGAATAAAGCTAAAAAAAAAAAGTGTGCATGTGACTTAGTGTTAAGTGATCATGATTAAAGTTCAGTACCATTATTACTGCAAGTGTTATATTGCAGTCTATTATAGTGATTAAATTTAAGTTTAGTTTTTAATGTACAGTGAAGTAAATACTGGGTACAGGTACTGTTTAGAACGTAACGTTAAATTGTGAACTCAGCCACCACCGTCTCCAACACAAACTGCCGAGAGATCTGTTACTGTCTCTAACAAAAGGTAAATTAGATGCGCTGAATTGTTTCTTTTTTGTCTTTCTTTATTCATTTATACACTGTATATGCTCCTTTACTTTAGTGTTGAAAAAACAAGTAATAAGTATTGTTTTTGCAATTTGGGGGGTGAAAATCCATCTACAACACGTGCTGCCGACGGGTCTGTACTGCCTCTGTAAATGATTTTCTACCAATTAACCACTCCAATACCGTGACGTCTATTTCTACTTTATTTACGCTTCCTCCAGCCAATTTTATAGCACTCAGGCCTGGGCTCTTGTACTGAAGGAGTTAACGAAGGCTGTACCAACCCTGTGCACTTGCAAAGATCCTCCCTACACTGAATAAAATCGTCTGGTGGCAGCAAGAACAAAATGAAAATACACCCGGCACTGAAGGGGTTAAAAGTATATTAAATGCACTAAATTGTTTATTTGTCATAACTTATTTATTTATATATGCTCCTTTCATTTAGTGTTGAAAGGACAAGTAATAGGTATTGTCTCAGCAATTTTGGGGGGTGAAAATTCGGTAAGACGGAAAATTCGGTAATTTGAACCAGGGTAGAGCCCCATATAGTTCGACGTATGAAGGATTTACTGTATTTCCATCCCCCTCGTGACATCTGGCAACCTCATTCCAGGATATTAACTCCTAGCCTTGAAGTTAGTAACGAAATAAACTCACTCACTCTTAGCTAGGTATTAGTTATTATAGTTTAGAGGCACTGCCTTGCTGGTGGTTATTGATTTTGCTTTATTAACTTTATTTAAATTTTCCCAACCAGTTGCAATTTTTATTTCTCCTTCTTTACCAGTTTAACTAAACTGGTCACCACCAGACTGTGCCTATATTCTTTAGTCTCAAGTACTGTATTAGCATTCGACTGCTGAACAGAAGCCAGTGTATCAGTCTTCACTTCACTCAGTCTCAGTCTGAGTTAACATCATGGTAACCAGTACATATGTACAGGAAGCCAAGGATATGGGGCTTACCAACCCCCAGGAAATTTAAAGACTATATGCTCTCACTGTACAATTATGAACAGCAACGTGAGACTGACACCCGAGAAGAGCGGAAAATTCAACGCGAGGGAGAACGTGAACACGAGCGAGAGCAGCGCGAGGAACGTGAAAGAGAACACGAGCACGAGCGCGAGGAACGTGAGAGACAATGTGAACACGAGCGTGCCAAACGCGAGGCACGTGAGAAACACGAGCTTGAGGTGTTGAAGCTCAAGCAAGACTCCTTGGCTTCAGGTACATCGGGTGCAGCCAACCCAAGCTCCATGAATGCTCTCCCAGCACCTGTTCTAGCAACCTCACGCCTCAAGCTTCCTTCGTACAAGGAAGGCAAGCGAACTGAGCCATTCATAGTTCGTTTCGAGGACATGGCACAGCTGTACGAGCTGGACAAGGCAGCTAAACGGCTTCGGTTTCTTAGCTTGTTTGAGGGCCCTGCCCTTGATATTCTCCACAGAATTCGTGAAGACAATCTCACATATGAGACAATGAAGACCACACTCATCAAAGTGTACTGTCTCACAGCTGATGACGCCAGGAATCAGTTCATGAGGGCACGTCTCCAGGATAAGCAGACAGCTGTTCAGTTCCTCGACTGTCTCACTGCATACTTAGACAAGTGGATGGAGAAAAATGAGACCCTCGCACACGAGAGGGAATAACTGACCTTGTGCTGTATACACGGCTGGAAAAGTCGTGGCCTGCTAAGCTTATGGCTCAGCTCAGGATTTGCAAAGTAAAGGATGCCTACCAAATGGTGGAAAAGGCTGATGCATTCTTCACTGCATACGGGTACCAAGCTCGTAGGCAACAGTCCAGGAACAAGAAAGATACTGTTAAGTCTGGGAAGCAATCATAGACCAAACTCCAGCATCAAGGCTGTTCTCATAATAATGGCCACGGTCCAAACAAACCGCAGAAGAAGGACCAGGGGCAGAATACACAGAAACCCGACTGGAAGAGGTATAAGCAGCACCCTAACCAGCAGCAGTATCCCAAGCAGCAACAGAACAAAACAAAGACAAGCCACATAATCCTCAGTCAGGACAATCAGCTTTAGTGTTTCGTAGGCAGGAGGCAAATGCTGCATTAATACCCCAACAGCAATACGGCAGTGCTGTCCCCACCAGCACAGGTACTTCCCCACAGTTCACTAGGTCTCCTCAGATGGTGAACCCTCCTCCACAGGTGGTCAACGCTCCAGCTCCTCAGATGGTGTGCATGACCCCTCAGGCATCTAGTTCTCAGGGCACCACATTTGCCACATCATTTGTTCCGCAGTCTCATCAATGACTGGCTGCTACCTCCTCAGACCCGGCCAATGGCAACAGTGCCTATCTTGTTCAGCCAGGGTTTGTGGGACATGTTTCTGTAAATGTTCTGAAAGACAACAGTTCCTCAGGTTGCTCTGTCAGGCAAAGTCTAGTTCGGCCCGAGGAGTACACTGGTAGGCAGACCCATGTTAGACTTACTGATGGATCAGCGAGATTGTTCCCTGAGGCACGTATCCAGGTGGCATCTCCCTTTTACACTGGTTCGACAGTTGCAGTTGTCATGCCAGAACCTATGTTTGGGGGAGGCAGTGGCTCAATCGGCAGAGAAGTGGCCTGCAGTCCTACTGGACCAAGGTTCAAATCCCTGCTGGGGCAGGGAACAGTTTTAGGATTGAATTTCATTAAATCAGACTTTACTGATCTACCAGAAGACCTGCCGACATGTCATAAAAATACCCCCGCTAATACCAATACACCAGTCCTGTATGAGACAGCCCCAGCATGTATTCAATATGGACGGTGGGTGTTAGCGCCGAAGTGGTGACATGCAGAGGTGTATGGTATGTAGGAGGGCTACTAGGCCTGGGAAGCAGGCTTTGAAGCCTATTACCAAAAGTCGAAAAAAAAAAAAAAAACACACCAGGTGCCAAGTACAGTTGCACCGTAGATGTCACTACTCAGACTTCGGCTGCAGTAACACAAGCCATGGCCAAGGCTCCAAACCGTGTCACCCCGGTGACCACTGCATCGCCGCAAGATCCGACTGATAAAGATGTTGTCCTGGAACAACAGTCTGACTTGACACTTGCTGCTGTGCGGAAGAAACAAAAGGGTGAAGTGACTAAGTATTCACGGGGAGGTCAAGCCAGGTTCCTTCGTAAGTGAGGTCGGCTGTACCGTAAGTCACAAACACCCAAGGATGAGGTTCGACAGGAGTTTGTCGTTCCCGCGAAGTATCGCCAAGCAGTATTAGAATGGGGTAATTGTTCAGCATCAGGAGGTCACATAGGCAAAAAGAAAACCCAAGGCCGTATCCGTGCTGACTTTTTCTGGCCAGGAATGGGACAAGAAATAAATAGGTTTGTGCGTTCCTGCAATGTGTGTCAACGTACCACCAATCAGGAACGTGTCCTTCCTGCACTGTTTGAATCCATGCCCATAATCTCTGAGTCATGTGAGAGAGGGCAGTGGCAATGTGGGTGCAGACCTGATGTCTCACCTGCTGGTCCCACAGGACACAGTATGTCCAGGGCCTGTACATACATACGTACCGTAGGTTAAGGGGGAAGACTGAGACCCCCGCAGAGGCTATCTGAGGCTGTCTGAATTACCTTGTGGAGCATCCCAAGAATATGCACATTATCCACAAGAGTGTTCACACCCACAATGGGTGTTAAAATGTGACATGTCTGAGTTTGCCTAGGGATTCTCAACTTACCAATATTAGTCATATGTGTACGATTACAAACTGGGGCAGTCACACCGATCCCAACTGTGGACACCAATGACAAGCCCTTTATTAGTCATAAGTGTAGGATTATAAACTGGGGCAGCTGCGGCGATCCCAACTGTGGACACCAATGACAAGCAGTTTATTAGCCGTAAGTGTAGAATCAAAAACTGAAGCAGCCACGGCGACCCCAACTGTGGACACCTATGACGATCCCTTAACTGTTAACCAGGTTAACAGGGATATAAGTTTAACCAGTCAACTACAGGAGTCATCAGAGATTTAAGCAATCTAAAGACTACGTTTCCGGCTTAATAATCTACCTAATAAGGAAATAATGGTGACCTCGAATGTACGAAGCTCTGGCTGTTAGTCGAATTTTCAGCTGCAGCGTACTTTTCATTGTACATGCATTGACTACTGGGCTGATGGTAATTGTAATTTCATACAAATTGTTTGTCACATTGACACTATTGATGCTCCACCTAGATTGATTTCATAGGTACAGTTGGTGGGTGAAGAAGTTTTGCTGTGCAGGTACAGCGATAGGCAGTGCTGGGCAGGTGCACAAGTACTTGCGCAAAGCTCAATTGCGCACCCTTGTGCTTCGGTGAATATCGTTTGCGCATTACGCACCACACGAGACCATGCGCAATATTGCACTTTTGCACATGAAAAGACAGGTGCGCAAGTGCAAATTTAGTTGCGCTTGCATAAATGAATTTGCGCTTGAGCACCTGCCTTGTGCACCTGTCCTGCGCAATCCACAGGACACATGGTCTTGGGAGCTGCCCGCATGGCTGGACAAGGGATGTGGAAGGCGAGGGCTGAATTGCTGGGGGGAGGCGGGAGGGTAGTAGCATTTCTTAAAATGCTTCAACAGAGATAATGTCTATCTATCTATCTATTGCCAGACACCATAATCCCGTAAGGGGTGGCCATTTGACTTTGAGTTATTTTTTTTTTTTTTTTTTACGGGGAGATAATGTATTTTAAATTATTAGTACACAATCAATAAAAAATAATCAATTAAAAATACATTATTTACCGTCTTAAGAGTAGCATATGCAATTCCTTACAAAAATCACTAAAACATATTATTTAAATATCCACAGCCTAGTAATTTATTAGGCTGTGGATATTTGATTTAAATAATATGTTTTAATGAATTTTGCAAGGAATTGCAGATGCTGTTGTATGTCTATATTAAATTATTAAATAAAACATCTTGAGAAAATGCAGATAAAAGTAGAACTGGCAACATCACAACATTTGTTTCCCTGTCCCTCTCTGCTTCGCTCACTCGTCTACATGAACTTCCATGAGTTAACAACGCATTGCTCCAGTCCTACCGCCTTATTTACTTTGTGTGAAGTAATTTGTCAGTAATGGATGCCCCCAGTACCAGAAGTACTGGATGTACAGCCCAGTCTTGCCAGCCAGATGCAGAGTGTGAAATTCAAATGACCGAGAGTGAAAATAAATTAGTTATTTGAGAAAAGCATGTTGAGACAGACTGACATGACATGAAGTGAAGGATTGTTGTGGTGTGGATGTGGATGTGATAGGAAGTGTTAGGAGAAACACATTAAGGTGTTTTCGCCATATTAAGAGGATGGAGAGTAACGAGGAGAGTGTATGTGAGTGGGGGGGGGGAGGGCAAGGATGAGATGGAGGGATGGAGTGGAGAGGTATATGAGAGAGGGGTGTGTGAGCTGGGAGCAGGGTAGTGAAATAGCGGGGGACAGGGTGACATGGAGGCGATTTGTTGTGGCCGATGGCCACCCCTTATGGAAGTTAGGCATCTGGCAACAGACAGAATAATAATAAATAAAAGTAAGTACAGTAAACCCTTCATAAGCCGAACTATATGGGGCTCTACCCTGGTTCGAATTACCGATTTTTCCGGCTTACCGAATTTTCACCCCCCAAAATTGCTAAATTACCGAATTTTCACCCCCTAAAAATGCTAAGGCAATACCTATTACTTGTCCTTTCAACACTAAATTAAAGAAGCATATATAAATAAATAAGTTATAACAAAAAACAATTTAGTGCATTTAATATAGATTTAACCCCTTCAGTGCTAGGTGTACAGTATTATTATTTTTTTTTCTGTGTCCGACTCTGGGCAAAGGCTTCAGTGTCTATTCCCAAGTTGCAGTAGTCCTCCATGGGGCCTAGTGGTCCTTCTACATCTCCACATGTCCCCACTTCGGTGCTAACACTCACCATCCATATTGAATACATGCTAGGGCTGTCTCATACAGGACTGGTGAACGGGTATTAGGGGGGGGGGTATTTTTATGACATGTCGGCGGGTCATTTGGTAGATCAGAAAACTCTGCTTCTTATGAAATTATTGACAAAAGGTGCAACTCATAAATAATATCCAAAGTCTATGCTACTGAACACAGACTTTGATGGATCCCCCTGAAATACAGTTATTGATGTACAGTATTGATTAAATAACAATAAGTATATATATAGAATGGAGGGAAATCGTCCAGGGTGTGAATTGTCCTAACGGGAAATCGTCCATATTTTTACGGGGAACTGTCTCAGAACCTGCTGATTATGGGTACTCACATACAGTAAATCGGGTTGACTGGTTACACGGCTTCGTTAACTGGTTACATGGCTTTATTTAAAGCTTTAACTTACAAGTACATACCAGAATAGTCAATATTTAACTTATAAATACAGTACAGTGGAAAAATACAGCAAATCTTTAACAAACAAATAAAAAAAGGCAATATTCCGAAGCCTATCAGGTAAACAAGTTATAAGACTTTCTTGCTTTACCGTCATTTAATAGTACTTTAACTTGCACATAAACTTACCAGAACAGTAATGTAAATATTTAACTTACAAACTGTTAAAGTTATAGGAAGCGAGGAGTGTGTGCAGCAGCACAAACTGTTGATTTGTGACATGGTGCTTAAGGAACAAAGGATGAGAAGGAGGACATATGTACCTAGGAGGAAAATATGGAAGCTGAGAAACCAATCAGTAAGGGATGCCTTTTATAGTGAGATGAGGAGAGTGGTGGCTGAACAGGAAGCCGAAGATAGAGACGTTAATGAACAGTATGGAGCCCTTAAGAACAACCTCTTGAGAGTTACCGATGCAGTATGCGGTTGGACAAGAGGCCCACCAAGACATAAAGTAACTTGGTGGTGGGATGAGAGTGTAGAAGCCGCAGTTAAGGAGAAGAAAAGGCTTTTCCGGGAATGGAAGAAGGGTGGTAACAGGGAGGAGTACTTGGCTGCCAAGCGCAGGGCTAGAAGAGAGGTATACAGGGCGAAGTCTGAGTCACAGAGACTTTTACTTGATAATCTAAATCATGAAGGAAGGAAAAATATGGTTTTTAGGGTGGCAAATCAGATGAAGAGAGATAATCGGGACATTGTAGGCGAGCAGTGTGTGAAGAATGATGAGGGAAGGGTACTGGTAAACAGTGAGGATATTAAAGATGCATGGAGAGAGCATTATAGTCGGTTGTTGAATGAGGAGTTTGATTGGGATAGGGAAGGTTTGGAGCCAGGTGATCCAGTGTTTGGGCCTTGGCCTTTGATTGACGCTGCTACTGTGAGTGAGGCAATAGGCAGGATGCGGGTGGGGAAGGCGGCAGGTGTGTGTGGGTTGACTGCCGAAATGTTGAAGGCCTCAGGAGATATTGGGGTGAGGTTAGTCACTGACCTGATAAATAGGATTATATATGAGCGTGTTGTCCCAGATGATTGGCTGAAAAGTGTAATTGTAAATGTGTACAAAGGGAAGGGTGATGCCCTGGAAAGGGGAAATTACAGAGGTATAAAGCTCTTAGATCAGATAATGAAAGTAATGGAGAGAGTTCTAGAAGGTATGATTAGAGAAAGAGTGAATATCAATGAGATGCAGTTTGGGTTTATGCCAGGCAGGGGGACCACTGATGCCATATTCATTGTTCGACAGCTTCAGGAAAAATATATTGGCAAGAAAAGGGAATTGTATTTTGTTTTTGTTGATAGGGTTGGAAGAGTGGCTGGTTAGGGTGGTTATGGCCTTATACGTGGGTGCTCTCACTCAGGTAAGGGTGAATGGAGCTTTGAGTGATGAGTTTCCCGTGAATGTTGGTGTGCATCAGGGGTCAGTTTTGAGTCCCTTGTTGTTTATCATGGTGCTTGAAGCCCTCTCACGTGACTTCAGAGATGGACTCCCATGGGAGATGTTGTATGCTGATGATTTGGTGCTGATTGCTGAGAATGAAGGGGAGGCTGAGGAAAGATTTAAGAAGTGGAGAGATGGTATGGGGCACAAGGGCTTAAGGGTAAATGCAGATAAAACAAAAGTGATGATATCTAGGGTTGGTGGCGGTACAATCAGAGGAGAGGGAGAGTGGCCATGTGCAGTTTGCCACAAAGGTGTGGGAAGTAATTCCATCTTGTGCAGTGTCTGTGATAAGTGGGTGCACAAGAGATGTAGTGGTATTAGAGGTAGACTGCGAGATAATGCTGATTTCATGTGTGCGGTGTGTCGGGGAGAGCAGGAGGAGATTGTTAGGCGTGAGAGGGTTGAACTTGCAGGTGAGTCTCTTGAGTGTGTGGAGGAGTTTTGTTATTTGGGAGACATGTTAGGTGCCGGAGGTGGGGCTGGAGTTAGCTCGGTTGCTAGAGTGAGAAGTGGTTGGAAGAAGTTCAGGGAGCTGTTGCCTCTCCTGACATTGAGAGGACTCTCCTTACGTGCTAAGGGGTCTTTGTATGCAGCATGTGTTAGGAGTGTGATGCTGTATGGTAGTGAGACCTGGGCAGTAAAGGAAGAAGATATTCGCAGGTTCAAACGTACAGAAATGACAATGATTAGGTGGATGTGCAGTGCGTCCCTGCGTGCAAGGCCTGGGGGGGCTGGGCTTACAATAGAAGAGTTGAGAGGTAGGATGGGACTGGAGTGTATTGGTGTTGTGATGAGGAGAGGCAGGCTGAGGTGGTTTGGACATGTGGAGAGGATGGGAGAGGATAATTGGGTACAGAGGGTGAGAGGTGTTAATATTGGGGGAGGGGTTGGGAGGGGTAGACCGAGAAAGACATGGGATGAGGTCATTAAATGTGACTTAAGGGTTAAGGGACTGAATAGGGAGGCTGCCAGAGATCGAGCAGCATGGAGAGCCGCCATTAGGTGACCAAGGCCGACACATGCAAGCATGTTGGAGCCTTCAAAAATGAGCGAATGAGCGAAATACAGTACTGCGGAAAAGCAGTATAGCCAATCACATGATCAAAACAAACCGTACATGCTGCCCTGATGTTTGAGGTTTTGGCCTTTCAAAGGCCTCTCTTGCGTAAATTTATTGTTTTCGTAATGATTCTTTAATCTTACGTTGTCTTATATGTATCCCAGCACTTACCGCGCATAATAGTGAGCGCGTTCGGCGAGAACTCATTTGGGGCGAGCTTTCTATATACAGCAGAGAGAGAGGCCCAGTAGAATGGAATTCCATTGGTGCACTTCAGCACTATCACATGAAGAACAGTAGTCTCTCTGCAGAAACTGCACACAAAGACTTGGGTATCTTGACTGACAGTTCTCTGAAAATCCACTTGCACATAAGAAATACCATAAAAAAAGCAGGAGGCCTGGCAAATAATTCATTACAGTCCACCCTCTGTCGTGACTGAGATTTTATGATGACTTTGTTCAAATCCCACATCAGACCTATCCTGGAATTTGGCTCCACTGTATGGAATACAGGCTACCACGGAGACCTGAGGCTCCTGGAGTCTGTACAGAACAGATGGACTAAGCAAATCAATGGCCTGTCCGAACTCAGTTATGCTGACCACCTGAAAAACCTTGGCCTGCATTCCGTAAGAGGGAGACTGATCAGAGCTGACCTAATCAAATGCTGGAAAATCTTCCATCGCCAGTCCCCAATTGCACCACCTGAGCTTTTATCTCTTCCTTCATTAACTCACACCAGGGGCCATAGATTCAAGGTGGCCAAGCCCCGCACTTCAGCCGAGTGTAGATGCAGGATTTTCAGTATCAGATGTATAGACCTCTGGAATTCTCTGTCAGATGATGCTGTTAGCACTGACTCAGTTATATCAATTAAAAAGTCCCTCCACTCACAACTACGTCACATCTTGTTCGATTATACTGAAGAACTACAATTCATAATTCGAAGTCCTTCAAGTAGTGTATCTACCCTGCATACGGCACAAAACTCAGCCCCTACTCAATAGTATATTCTGATGATGATGTGTAAAGGAAATGGGGCTGGCATGCCAGCAGGTATGGGCTGCCCTATTTCTTGAAATCAGATTCCTACCGAGCCATTCTGTTAAACTGTAATGGGGTAGCCAACAAGGTGAGTAAACCAGGTGAGATGCGGAAGTATGTCTACGTCACTTGCAAAGTACAGGTTATATGAAAAAGTAAGCAGAACATTTACTTCACTTCAAGGTGTAATGAGAACTCATATCATGATTCCGACAGTGATACACTGGGAAGCTGTCATATTTTCTTTTACAGCTATGACGTACAAACAGCTACTATGTACGCCAGTGATGACGATATTTACAGCTAAACTGAGTAGCTAATTACAATCTTATTCTCTCTGTTTACATAACTCGGCTGATTCCATCATGACTCCACCCACTCCCTCTAGATAATAAGAGCACATTACAGATGGAACTGGTCTAAAATCCATCCTTGTGAGCATCAAGCAAGTCCAGAAAACTGACCAGTCTTCTATCTATCTATCTATTGCCAGACGCCTCAATCCCGAACGGGGTGGCCACAAACAAATCGCCTCCATGTCACTCTGTCCCCTGCCATTTCACTACCACGCTCCCAACTCACAC
>JAGKTI010023861.1:0-14617 GCA_018397915.1 Birgus latro
TGACTGTAGAAATTGGTCCTTTATTTACATACTGCTTCTCCACTCCATGCTAGTTGACAACATGGAGCTTGGACTTGTTACCAGGTCTGGGCAGAACTTGAAGACTGCATAAAAAACAGACAAGGGCCATACCGGACACAGTGACAGAAGTAAAATTCTTTGCCAGCACTTGAATAAAGTCCACTCCCAGATTGGTTCCAAAGTCGTCCAAGACTCACTCAATACTCGTTCCCAGACTGATTCATGACTCGTTCCCCTTTTAGGGGAATAGAAGTCAGCACACTAACTCATAATGGAGCTGCAAGAAAGAAATGCTCCAGGCAGGGCACAGCACTGCTACCCCGCTCACAGCCAAACAGAGAAGGGACTCAGTTCCCCTCCTGTGCTGCCAAACGTCCCCTTAGGGACCCTTAAACTAAAGAATTTTTTAAACTGCCTATGATACTTCCCGTTTGAAGTGTAGATAAATATTACAAAATATATAGGAACTCACTGGTAACATATCAGTCTCAAGTGTCATTGTTCAACTGAAAAAAATAAATACTGTACCGATGTACAAAATACAAAACATTACCATAAAAAGGGTATAAAAACATGGGATATTACCGGACAAGGTGCAAAAATATTAATGGCATTAATTTCCAATCAGTACAATGTCCAGCTCAGTCCTGCATCATCCTTGAACATGCTTGGGATTTCATTCTCTCGGGATTTGTCTTGGAAAGAACATATTACATCTCTTGTGAAATCTGCTTCCAAGAGATTAGGTGTGCTAAGCCGATTCCAAACTTTCTTTACCCCTGCACAGTTGTTGACATTGTACACGGGTTTTATTCACCCGTGTATGGAGTACAACTCTCATGTGGGGAGGCTCCCCACATGCAGCTCTTCTCAATAGGGTGGAGTCAAATGCTTTTCATCTCATTAACTCTCCTCCTCTTACTGAGTCCCTTCAACCTTTGTCTCTTCAACGCACTGTTGCATCTTCAATGGTCACTGTTCCTCTGAACTGTCTGTTTGCATCCCTCCACCTCTACGACGGGCACTTAGTACCCATCTAGCAACAAACTCTCATCCCTTTTCTGTCCAACTCTCTAATGCAAGAGTTAACCATTATTCCCAGTCCTTCATTTATGCAACTGGTCAACTCTGGAACTGTCTCCCTCTGTCTGTATTCCCTGCTTCCTATGATCTCCAATCTTTCAAAAGCAGTGTGTCCAGGCATCTCGAAATGAATGGATCTTGAATTTGGCTCTCTTTTGTATTGTTTTTACTTTTTCTTGGAAGGAAGAGCATGCAGGCCCATGGCCCTTGGTTCCTTCTTCCTTGCATAAAAAAAAAAAAAAAAAGTTGGGCCTCGGTCAGTTAAGTGAAGTTTAGCTGGTGTTGTAGAAGTTGGTATATTTTTGGTACTTGTGAAAACAGTGAAGAGTAATAACTAGAGTGTTGTCAAGTATTAAGTGAAACTGCAGTTAGTACAGTTTGTATACGCCCAGTGCTTGTGAGAACAGTGAAGTGAAGTTAGCAAGCATAAAGTGGAATTGTTTGGAAAATAAAGGCAGTCAACTTTAAGAAGCCAGTGTTTATTTTCGCCTCAGCTGATCTTGTGTGCTGTACACCTAAAGGCTGACCATAGGAAGAGCGACTCACTGGGCAACGTCCTTCCTATACTGACCTACTGCTGTTGGAGCCTGTGGAAGTGTGGGGACTGGGACGTAACAGTATGTATATATACGGTATGTGTACATCCTTATGTAATGTATGCATGTATGTATGTATATATGTATGTATGCATTAGTAAAAAGTTTTCAAACCAGAGGGAGAGAGGTACAACAGCCGTGCAATAGGGTGATGAAGATAATACATAAATTGAAACTGGGTCGCGATGAAAAAAGTTTGAAGAACACTGGTCTAGATCATGGTAAGCCTAAGTGTGGAGCCTGCAGAGTGTAGCACCAAAAATCCGAAATGGCAGTTATTCCTAATGTTCAAAGAATATTCGTATCTTCTATTACTGTGGTACTTCACTATGGTTTTGTTTTCCTACCATTAGTAACAGGCTATCCATCTAGGCTATGCATCTCTTAGCCAAATGAATTGGTTGAACTGATGGCTGCTGCAATTCCCCAATACCTAGAAATGTAACTGTGAATTCTTTTGTAGGCTGCAGGCATAAAAAATGTAGAAACAAATTCCTAAGAACAAAGAAAAGGAATTATCCAGTAATAAACCCACTGTTTTATCAAAGAATCATTCGGGTGACCAATTATCCAAAATACCAAAGAGATACCTAAATACAGCATTCGACTTTGTATAAAACAAGATTATGGTAACTAAAGAAAACCATCCCAAACGTAAGGACAGAGGTAACTACTCAATTTTCTATGAAACAGTCTATTACACTGTGTGTTCTTTCATTACTTACATAATGATGAAATTATCAAATTCTTTTAATGATGATTGAGTTTATGTTTAGGTAATATGCTTGATTATATTATACTATTTATTGTTATTCAATAAGAGGTTTACTAGTTAGGCTGAGGAGATTTCCCTAACAGTGCCCCAGGGGGCCCCTTTCTTGCCTGAGAGCCATATAGTGGACGCACGTGCATCCGGTGCATCCGCCTGGGGGCGCACCTGCGTTTGATTTATGTGATTGCTTGTTAAATTATGTGATCTAATTTAAGTTTGTATGCTTAACAATTTACAGTGTTATGTTATGTAAGATAACTCTGGATATATTGATGTCTCCTAGTTGGTAACTATTTTAACTGTTACCCCGTCGAGTGTGTGTTGGAATTTTCTAGAGTAATGTAAGGCTATATAAGGATGGGGAAGAGATTAGAGCAAGTTCAGTTGGTTTTCGGTTCAGTTTGAGTGTAGTGCAATGTCAGTGAAGTTTGTATACTTTCGGTATTTGTGAAAACAGTGTTGTTGGCAAACAGTGAAGTGTTCTTGAAGTTTGTATATCATCGGTGCTTGTGAAAATAGTAAAGTGTTGTCAAGCATTAACCCGAGGCGTCCCATCGACTTATGGGTACATCACAACGTTTTGTCGCAGCTAGACCCATCGACGTACCAGTATGTCACGCAGTTGCAAGGTTCATAATTTGCACAAATTTCAAGTTTCATGGGTGATTTTTGGTAGGCATATGTGGGAGACCTTCCTCTATCTGCTGTCAAGTGGGGATACTGCCTGGCCCCACCTGACCCCCCTCCCCCCTCCCCCCACACTCGGTAATTCACCTGTTAGCAGTGACCTGGCCAGTAAAGACATGTCGTGCCACAGTCTCTCCAATGATGAAATTCACGGTGAAAGTGATTCCTGAGGTGGAGGACAAAGAAATGAAGCTAGAGCAAGAAACAAACAGAAGTGATGAGGTGGTAATGTCATACAGGAAGGTGCCATATGTGGATGTGTTTGGTGACTGAACAGTGCTTCTATTGCCTTTATAATTGTGTGAAAGCCAATATAGTCTTGTACTTCACATAAGTTCGTACTAAATAAATAAATAAATACGTAATTCAAAGTGGCTTGAATTAGTTTACCCTCCCATAGTTCGTTTTCTTTGAGGCCAGATACCCTGAGAGAGAACTAAAGGTAAGGCTGACTTGTCACCTGTAGCAACATTTATAAGCTCAGGAGGGTGATTTCTCTATGAATTTTCGATGTTTCTCACCAAAAGCGAAGGTTTGAGCCCAAAAAAAAATCCAAAATTGCTCGGGACTGAGGGATATCGGAGGTAGGAAATCGGTCGGGACATGACGGGTTAAGTGTAATTAAAATGAAATAAATAAAATATACGCCTAGTATCCCCGAAGGGTTAAGGAGTTTCCCCTGGGTAGAGGACTTTTGGATTGGAGCATGTAGCATTTTATGACTGGATGCCCTTTCTGATGTCTACCAATGACCCTTGGGTGGATTTTATTCTCCGACCCTTCGGTCAGAGCGGAGCACTCTAACCCACTGAGCCACGGCTGCTACACGGGTTAAGTGTAATTGCAGTTAGTAAAGTTTGTATAGCTCCAGTGCTTGTGAGAATAGTGAAGTGAAGTTGGAATGCATTCATTGTAATTATTTGGATTATTTGGACAGTAAAGACAGTGAACTTAAGAAGCCAGTGTTTATTTACAATGCCTCAGCTGATCTTGTGTACTGTACACCTCAAGGCTGACCATAAAAAGAACAACTCACTGGGCAACGTCCTTCCTGTATTGAACTACTGCTGTTGGAGCCTGTGGCAGTGTGGGACGGGGATGTAACAATACTATAACCATCTGCTGAATGTGGAGTTTGACTGGAACGGAAAAGGGTTGGAGTCAGCGGATCCAGTGTTTTGCCGTTGGCCTTTATCTGATACTGCTACTGTTAGTAAGGCAATAGGCAGGATGCAGGTGGGGAAGGCGTGATTGTGTCTGGGTTAACTGCTAAAGTGATGAAGGCCTCAGGAATAGAGGAGTAGGTTTTGTTACTGATTATATAAATTCGATTATATATGAGTGTGTTGTCCCAGATGGCTGAGGAATGTTATAAATGTGTATAAGCGGAAGGGTGATGCCCTGGAAGAGGGAATTACTGAGACATAAAGCTTTTGGACCAGCCAGTGAAGGTAATGGAGAGTCCTAGAAATCTTGGTTTATGCCAGGCAAAGGGACCACTGTTACATTGTCCGACAGCTTCAGACAAAATATAAAAGAAAAGGGAGCTGTACTTTGTTTTTGGCTGATTTCGAGTAGACCTTTGAGTTCCTAAGGAGGTGGTGAGATGGGCATTGTGGATGCCGGGGATCGAGGAGTGGCTGTTTAGTGTGGTTCTTGCTTTGTATGTGGGTGACAGTGAATGGAGATTTGAGTGATGAGTTTTCCGTGAAAGTTGGTATGCATCTGAGGTCAGTCTTGAAACCCTCACTGTTTGTCACAGTGCTTGAAAGTCACTCACGTGATGTCTGAAATGGACCCCCATGCTAATGACGATGCTGAATGCAAAGAAAGAAAGGGAGGCAGAAGAAAGATTTAGGAAATGCAGAGATGGAATGGGGCACAACGTTTTATGTAAATGCGGATAAAATAAAAGTGATGATACCTAGGGCTGATGGCATTAATGTGAAAGCAGAGGGAGTGTGGGCATATGCGGTTTGCCACAAGGGGTTGGGAAGCAACTCAACCATGCTCAGTGTTTGTGATAAGTGCGTGCATAAGAAATGTAGTGGTATTAAAGGTATACTGAGAAATAATGCTGATTTCGTGTGTGTGGAGTGTTGGGGAGAGTTTGTCAGGTGTGAAAGAATTGATCTTCCAAGAGAATCTCTTGAGTGTGTGGAGGAGGTTTGTTATTTAGTGGACATGTTATGTGCTGGAGGTGGTGCTAGGGTAAGGTGTGGGTGGAGGAAGTTCAGGAAGCTGTTGCCTCTCTTAACAGTGAGAGAGCTCTTCCTTCGTGCTAAGGGACCTTTGTATGTGGCATGTGCTAGAAGATTATGCCATATGGCTATGAAACCTGGGTCTCAAACGTACAGAAATGACTATGATTAGATGGAGGTGGGGGTCAAGGATTGCGATTGAAGAGTTGAGAGGAAGGATGAGACCGGAATGTAATATGGTGTTGTGATGAGGAGAGGTAAATTGAGATGGAGTGGGCATGTTCAGAGGATGGAAGATGACAGTTGGCTGCAGAAGGTGAAAAGTGTGAACGTTGAGGGTAGGGTTGGGAGAGGTAGACCGAAAAGAGCGTGACCTCATGGATAAGAAACTAAATAGGGAGGCTGTTGGAGATTGACCAGCATGGAGAGCCGCCAATAACTGACCAAGGCCGATGTATGCAAGCATGCTGAAGCCTTTATAAACGAAACGGAACAACGAATATAGTCCGGACCTGGGGATTATTATTAATATTTTTTCATTACCTTATTAAATATGAATGAAATGGGCACCCAACTGAACAAATTTTCGGATGTCTTAGAGAAATTAAACTATAAGATTAATGTTGTCAAAGACATATTGTATACCAGTTTTCACCTTGAACAATTATCTCAGGTCCTCCCTTCATTGATGTTTCAACCATAGGATTTTATTCACCTGTTGGCAGATGCTGTTAGTGGTCATATTACCCTAGACCTTGTCCTGATGTCAGATCTTCGATTAAATTTGGAATGGGCTTGCACCAATTTTTACTTTTATCCTATTATCCTTTTCTCAAGTTTACAATTGTACTATCTTGTACTAGAAGCCACCCCCCTTTCCATGACTATTATGGTCTGTTATGTGCTGTGTTTTAAGGTGCGACTCCTCGCGCCGTAATACACAGGCTCAAACCTCAGGTCCTCTGCTGTGTCTAAGGGCATAACTTCTCACACCGTAAGCCACAGGCACAAGCTTTTGGGGTCCCTTACTACACGACCGGGTTAGAACATTCACCAAAGGAACAGGGCAAAAACACTGGCAAGTCAAGGTTACACATATATTAACCAGATTGATGGATACAATGCAATATAGATTATTTCACGTGGCATTTACAGGAATCCTTACAATACATAGCAATAACACACAATATAGCAGGGTGGCACATGGGAAATATTGAGTCTGAGGCTCACTACGTGTCCTGATTGGGGCTGCACTGAAAGTTCTGGCCTTCTGTCGGCCTAATGTCAGTCTCTAGACATGTATCACTGTGGGGCACTGAACCTTTGCACTGGGGAGAGCTTGTAGAGTATCAGTGTGGGAATCACTGATTGTTTCACTCCGCACAGGGGAGTAAGAAGGTGGGGGGGTTAGGAGGATGTCACTCACTGGGGGAAGGGGAATACGCAAGGGTCACAGGGGGAAGAGATAGGTTGCAAGAAGCAGGTTTACACTGGGGAAGGGTTTTCACTAGGGGAAACACTGGAATTTACACAGTACGGGAGAGGCGGCAGGTAGAGGAGAAACTTACGCTCTTGGAAGGTTCAGGTGGCAGTCCAGAGTCAGTGGAGGGCCGCCTGGAGACAGAGGAGTTGTCTCACGTCGGGGACGTCCCGTAGGTGTAACAGAAAACCCGCCTCGGGTCCGTCATGAGGGGGCCTCGGGCGTGGTCTGGCCCTCAGGACTAGGGCCGAACAGGGATGGGAGATGAGTGGCCCTCTGGATAACTCGGGCTGTTGCAGGGTGCGTGGGACCCCTTGGGACCCAGGGGAGCCCGGGTAGGAGGGCGCGCCCTTCGGTGACCATGGACTGCGGTCTTGGGAGGAGGAGGAGGCCACCTGCAGCCGGGGAGCCCCTGCGAGTCCATCGGCACCGGCAACTGGGACACAAGCGGCTGGGCAGTCTGGAACTCTGCATCAGGTCCATCCCCAACACCATACCTGTAGGGGAGAGAGAAGGGTGTCTCGCTCGGCCACAGGAAGGGCGGGCTGACCCAGAGACTTGCTCCCCTACGGGACCCTTCGACCTGGTGGAGGAGGGGGAGCCGAAACTCACCCCCTCAGCTTGGCAGGCCTGGTGGGTGCCGCTGTAACTCCATGCCGGGACAGAAGGGGATCCAGGACACTCCTCCAGCCTGACAAGTCCGGTGGATGTTGCCGAGGTGCCCTGACGGAGACAAGGAAGAAGGGGATCCGGTGGATGCTCCTCTGCCCTGGAAGGTCCGGTGGACATTGCCGAGGCACCCTTCACTTCGACGACGGCAGGAGGGAGAGACCCGGTGGGTACTCTCAGTCGGGCAGGCCCGGTGGGCGCTACCACACTCCTGCCCTGATGGAGACGAGGAAGAAGATCCGGTGGATGCTTCTCTGGCCCCGCAGGTCTGGTGGACGTTGCCAAGGCATCCCTCACTCTGAGGACGGCAGGAGGGAGAGACCTGGTGGGCGCTACCACACTCCTGCTGGGGGTCTGTCACAGCCACTGTGTACCTGGTGGGCAACACCGCAATGGTAGGCCCGGTGGACGCTACCTCGAGTCTGCTCCCTGACTCAGGATGGGCAGGAGAGATCCGGTGGATGCTCCCACATCTACTGGCCCGGCGGGCATAGCCGTGCCTCCGCTCCTGGAGGCGGGTGGCAGATGAGGAAGAACTGGTGGTCGCTCCCTCATCAGCAATTCCGGTGGATGTTGCTGGGCTGCTGCGTGGGGCTGTGTGTAAGCAACTCCCACCCAGAGTCTGCTGCTGGCTGCTACAGGTGGAGAGTAATGCCGTGATACTGCTACCTCGGGTCTGGACCGGTTGCAGGGAGGAGGGGCTTACGGGAGAAGATGAGGTGTGCCGTTGTGGCCCGGAATACCAAGTCACCTGTAAGGTGGCTGTTTCTTCCCCATTATCATGGGTGGGGGCGTTGCCGTTAGAGCGCATTTCATGGTCCATATTCCTGTTGGTTCTACTGTGACTCGATCTGAAGTACGAACAACCAAAGGGGAAATATATGAGACGGCGGTGTATTCCAGCCATAAGGGCACAACAGCCACCCAGGTAACAGACAACATCAGTATCCCCAGCTTAGGAGGAACCAACAGGGAGGTACAGCAAGCACAGAGCGGTTCCGGGCAGGACTGGTCTACCTTTCTGACTCCCCGATGCCCCTCTAGCTCCCAACCGACACCGTGCCAGGTAGGCAGTAAGAGCTACCAAGGCCCTGGGGAAGACCACCCTCATCAGGTAAGGGGCAGGATTGTCTGGGCAATCCCAAGTAATGCCGCAACCCAGGCCACCATCCGTGTCAGGTCTGAGGCAGAGTGGGCCACCATCCGCTCCTCAGTTGCCACCCCCTGCAGGGCCGCGACACAGCTCACTGTCCATGTCGGGTTTAAGGCAGAGCTGGCCACTGTCCGCTCCTTTCCTGCAGAATCCCCCAAGGGCAGCACTGTGACACTTGCCACAATCTGTGTTGGGTATGAGGTAGGGCAGGCCACCATCCACCCCTCTACTGCCTCCTCCTGTAGGACCATGACACAGACCACGGTCCGTGTCGGGCACGAGGCAGAGTCGGCATTCATCTGCTCCCCCCTTACAGGAGGCTATCTTCCCCCTTCAGGAGGCAGGGTAAAGTGAGCTACCGCCCGCTCAACCTCTAGTCCAGTGGGGCAGAGGAACTGCCGTGTTGGCCCCAGTCCACATGGGGGAGGTAGAGCCGGCCGCTGTCTGCTCCTCACCCTCCGTCTCAAGGGCATCTCGTGTCAAGGTCCCTTGCCCGGCAAACCACCATTCCTGTGGCCGGGTGGGAAACTCTCCCTCGACCACCAGAGGTGAGTACCAGGGAGACCTACTGTTGAACGACTGTTGGTGGGGTCCACTCCGTGGTCTCAGAGTCCTCGCCCTTCAGCCAGCCTCCAAAGGGCATCCACCCCTACAGAGGTCCTGGCAGAGAGGTCACCACAGTCCCACCCTGACAGCACCACCCACTACCCAAGGTTGCTGCGGCTCCACCCTGATGTCGACTTCCCCTGTCGGAGATTAACGCAGTTCCCCCTCAACAGCAGCCCCAGGCATAAGGGGTCTTGGCCCCCAGACACCCTGGGGCATACCTAGGACTCCAGGGCGAGACCTACCTGACAGAGGAGACCTGACTGACACCCCAAAGAGCCGACGTCATCAGGCCTGCCTTCTCTCCTTATTTGGCCCCAGCCCAGAGGCCCAGACACCACGTCAGGGCCCCAGGAGAGGTGAGCCTCCGGTCACACTACCCACCAGAAAAGCTCGGGAGATCCGGTCTACAACACCGACCTAGCACCTCCTATGAGGAAGACAGCAAATAGTGACTCAAGTGTGATAGACCCAAAGAGTGCGAGTTTCAATATATCCCCGTATATGTGACGTGAAGAAAGTGTTCAGTTCAGGGTGAATGACCAAAGTAATACTTTAGGCCTTATAGAAGTTATATACTAAAGAACTGGATATAAACATGTGATGTGAACTTACCATCAAATGTAATAATAGTGCACCCAGTCACATTTCAAGCTTGAGTGTATGCAATATAAACTTACCATCGAGAGTAATACCAGTGTATAAAGTCACATTTCCAACTTGAGTGTGTAGCCTTACCTTGTAATGAGATATATAAATGTGTGATACGAACTTACCATCGCACATAACACCAGTGAACAGACTCACAGTTCCGACTTGAGTGCAAAGTCTTATTTTGTAACAAGATCAGTGTAATAATCAAAAGTGTATTGGTGGCCCAATATCAAAGTCCAGTATATTATTTGCATATTGTCATCCTGCGTATGTAAGGCACAACTTCTCGTCCCTTAGACACGGAGCCTAGAGCGGGGTCTTTTCTAGACCGTGTTGGTTATTTTAAGGCAACTAGAGGGAACAAGGCATAAAAACTCAGAGCAACAAGCCTTATACGTATATTACCTCAGTTCATACACTGAGTCATATACAGACAGTGGCACACTTGAAAAAGAAATATGTACACAAATAGGAAAGGGCCGGAGCACTCTGGGACAGGTGAACATAGCCGGGACTTGCTGTAGGGTGAGGCCCGGCAGTAGTGGAGGGCCCAAGGGTGGCACCCTGTGTTAGGAGGCCATCAGTCGTTGGGGCATCCAGAGGGGCCTTCGTCAGAAGGCCAGACTGCTGGTGTTCGTCTAGGGCCTCGTCAGGAGGCCGGGCCACTGTTGGGTCGTCCGGGGCCCTCATCAGAAGGCCGGGCTGTCTGGGGCCTTCGTCAGGAGGCTGGCTGCTCCGGGAGC
Source organism: Birgus latro (assembly GCA_018397915.1). Classification (NCBI taxonomy): domain Eukaryota; kingdom Metazoa; phylum Arthropoda; class Malacostraca; order Decapoda; family Coenobitidae; genus Birgus; species Birgus latro. Next base: position 10,666 of record JAGKTI010023861.1, read on the forward strand.
TTCTTCAGGAGGCCGGGCCATAACTGGGTCGTCCGGGAGTAGTCTGAGGGCAGCGTGATGTGGGCGTCCTTCCCGAGGGGCCTGAGGGTTGGGGCTAAGGGCTGGGCCCAAAGAGAGAGAGTAGGCGCACCCGTCGGCGCCCACTCTTACGGGCATGAGGTCGTCGGGTGGGGCAGGGGAAGTCATGCCCCGGGGTCCTGGGGACATCTTGGCTGGTCCAGGAGCTGTGGTGTCCCAGCCCCTGATCCTCTGTCAGGGGTGAACTGCAGCGTCTCAGTGGTGCGAAGCCCGTTAGGGGCTGGGACTGCCGAGGGGCTGGGTGGACAGCTGGGATCCCAGGTACCAGAAGGCCTTGTCAGGGCCTCCTCCAGCTGTTGTTCTGCCGGGAGGGTGTCCCTATTTAGGGAAGGGGCAAGGATACCCAAGCTGCCACAGGCAGTCTCTAGCAAGCCCGGGAAATCCTCAGGTGGGGAAGCCACTGGGGTAGGGGTTGAGGGGCGGCACATAGCCATTCCCTCCTCGGCATGGCTTGTGGCCATCACTGACTCCCCTAGAACACGAAAGACAGAGCGGTTTATGGCCGTCTCCTCCCTCATGCGGCATGTGGCTGTCATTGAGGGTTCGTGCCCCTGGCTGCCTGTGGCCGTAGTGCGGCATGTGACCATCACCCGCCCATGGGTGCAGCTTGTGGCCATCATGCAAGCGCTGTGGCCCACGAGAACTACACTCCGAGTGCAGCTTATGACCATCACGGGGGTGCAGGTGCGGCTTGTGGCCGTCACAGAGGTGCAGGTGCGGCTTGTGGCGACCACAGGGGTGCAGGTGCGGCTTGTGGCCATCACCAAGGTGTGGCTTGTGGCTGTCACTAGTGTCCTACTTCCCGGAGGGCCTGCAGGTGAGTGGCTTGTGGCCATTGTCCTCCTACAGGTGCAGCTTGTGGGCATCACCAGTGTAGGGCCCCTCCTGCCGGAGGCGCAGCTTGTGGTTGTCACTTCTCCGGGGATGTGGCTTGTGGCCATCACCTAATCCCCTTCTTTTTTAGGGTTGTAGCGGGAACGGCTTGTGGCCATCTCCCCCCATGTGTGGCTTGTGGCCGTCACCCGGTGTGATTGTGGGGTAGGAGCAAATGAGCGGCTAGTGGCCATTTCCTGGGTGCTGTCTAAGATTACCTGAGTAGCCCAACCCTGATCCTGGTGAGGGCTGGTCCGGCGGAGATGTAGTCCGCTGTGGCTGATAACTCAGTGGTGAGTTTCCTGAGTGCAAGAGGAACGTGCGGGAAAGGCACAGGTGTGCCCATCTTGCACCGAGCCCATGTTCATTATTTCTGCCCCTTGGTTGTCTCCTCCTGGCGTGCGTGTCTCGGCCATGCACGTCAGTATTCTGTTTTTGATGGGGAACTTCGATAGTCTGCATTTCACCACCTTCGGTTTCTAAAAAGTCATGTCCCCGTGCCTAGAGGTGGTAAGTATGGGTTGTGGCGGTCTGATGTGCTGTGAGGTGACATAGGAGGTAGGTACAGTGGCTGGTAATGGTGTCTGGTTTGCAGTGGTGGGAGAAGGTGAGGAATAATGTTGGGGGCTGGGGTGACTCCTGATGGAGGCACAGCAGGTGGTGGGTCCCTCAGATACGTTTCTTCCTACCTGCGATGGGGGCCCAGACGATGCAGCGAATCTTCATGGCCAGAGGTGGCGGAGGTGAGCCTTGGCTGAATGCTAGCCACTGGTGAGGTGGCCGACGTTTCATGCCACTGGGAGGGGGGAGGAGTCGGGGTTGTCCCTTGGGAGTGTGGCTGGTGACGTTTTCCACATGGCCTGGTGAATGCAATATGTCACCAGGCTGGTGCTCAGCAGTGCTGGATTGTGGGTGGTGTGGGTGAGGGGATGGTGGTGTATCGCTGGGGTGGGCGTGAGACTGAGACTCGCCCTGATCGGGTCACTGTGGTGGTGAGTTTGGGCCTGGGTGGGGAGGGGTGTGTGATGTGGAGTGGCGTGTGAGGGCTGGTGGCGGAGGTGGTGTGGGTGGAGCGGGTGGTGGGGTGGCGTCCTTGGGTGGTGGCAGTGCTGGCAGAATGCAGGATAAAGGGGGTGGTGTGAGTTATTCGGTGGGTGTGAAGTTTTTAGGACATGGTGGTGTGAGGAGGGGTGGCTGATTAAGGGTTGGGGAATGCAGTGTAGGAGTGTTGGTGTGGGTGAAAAGGCGAGGTGATGTGGCACAGAGGTAGGGGAGGCAGGTGCGGAGGGAGGGAGGGGGACGATGAGGTGGTGGGTGAGAAGGGGATAGGGGATGGTGTAGAGGAGGATGGTGTGAGGTATAGGGAGTAAAAGTCAGAAGGAGAGGTGGGGGTTGTGGGAGGGGGATGAGGTGGCGTAGCTGGGAGATTTAGGGGACAGAGAGGGAGGGGGGGTGCCTGCCGTGTAGGGCCTCACATGTCTATTGTGATAGGTGCAGGAGGTGTCATGGTAACTGGTCGTGACTTGGTACGGGTTGGGGTCTTAGAAAACTGTGTAGGGTCCTGTGAAGCGAAGGGCCAGTTTGTGTGAGGAAGTCAGGTCACCATCACTGCGTCTCCAGGCTTGTAGGGGTTGGTGGGAGTGACATCCGGTTTCAGGTCTTGTTATTTAAGGTGGTGTAACCTGCTTTTTAGGTGGTGAAGGAGATCAGACACTAGGGATGTGGTCAGGGGCTTGAGGTGATGTCTGAGGGGTAGGAGAAGTGGGGCTTCACCAAAGATACATTCGTGGGGAGAAATGCCGTCGTCTCGGGGGCAAGAGTTTAGTCCCCACTGTACGATTTTACGTGGGCAGGCTAGTCTTCATTTTTCATCTCCTCTATGCGTGTTTGCACATGGTTTAAAAGGGTGCGATGGCTCCTTTCACATTGTCAGGGGGATTTTTAGTAATTCAGAAAGAAAATGTAATTCACGAGGATAATGTGATATTGTATAATTCGAGTATACAATATATAGCCATGTGTGCTAAGAATGACTATCGAGTCATTTACTACGAGAGAATAGACTCGTGAAATCAAGTAGCGATATCACTTTATGCTGGCTTACTTCGCCAATTCTCTAGAGTCGAGAATTTATAGACTTTCTCAAAGGTACACAGCAGAGACTAGACGCTCAAGTAGGCTGTAATATTGTACCGTTGGCCTCTGAGAAAGTTAGTTTCTCCCCTTAACATTCAAAAATGATTATAATAAAGATAAACAGGATCTTGGCTGAGCCAAACTCCTAGCTAGCACAACGGATTTAAGGATTAATGCCAAAAGCTGGCCTAAGTACCAGTCGTGATTTAATACAAAGAGTTATGCTAACGTGGAGTAGCAAAACTGTATTAAATAAGTGGGAAAATTAAACACGACTTTTACATTTAACATAGCTCAAAAAAACGAACTGTAAATTTATTGAATACAAATAAATTTACGTTGCATGACACCAGTTTAAATCAAGAAAGGGAAATGCACTCACTCAACACTCAGACAAACAGCTAAATATCTCAAAACTTAAGCCTAGGAAAACAAGAAAATACTAATCGGTATAGATGAGACCGAGCTGCTGTGACGATCACCATGGATTGGTGGGAGCTTCGGGAATACACGCCAATGCAAGCGGAGATCTGAAATCACTAAGAAAATCACTCGAGCCTTTTTGCAAGGCGTACCGCATGGACCGTGTCTACAGACAGACTAAGCTCTGATTTTGAGTACCCGATGTGAAGAGTGTGAGAAAGGGGTGTGGCCGATTAATGGCCGGGAGCGGGAGCGATAATTCAGAAATTATTGCTCAGAGGAATGCACCGCCCGCACATAAAAACAATCACTCACGAAAGAATGACGAAAGTTTTGACAACTTGATGCGAATATAAGTAAGCAAGCGGACGGTTTGAGAGACCTAGCGAAACATCGTACATTTCATAATAATTCGTTCCTCCTGCAAAATCACTCAATGTCA
>JAGKTI010023862.1:0-14617 GCA_018397915.1 Birgus latro
TGTATACCATAGCAGTAACAGTAATAGTAGTAGTAGTAGTAGTAGTAATAGTTTTGATAGTAGCAGCCCCAACAACCTCAGGCTTATCTGAAGGTGAACCTGATGGACAGCATGCTGAAATTACCGCCCTCCTGAAGTTCACTATCCTCTTCTGGGGGAGATAAGGAGGGAGTCAAGAGACATTTGTAAAGCTGGGCAGTGAAGCAGCTCAGTTATATCAGTGCCACCACATGAAGACATCCCTCTCCAGTACCCTTATTTATCAGCACACAAGATTGACGTATGTTTCTTATCTAAGGTCAAGAACTGGGGGTATCTAGTTGTGTGTGATAAATTGTAGTGTAGCAGCCCTCTTCATTCACTGAAGTTATGCAGAGATATTCTTTATTATTATAATCACTGAAAAATCTCACTTAGTTGGAGAAAACTATACCAGTATGTTAAAGTTTTTTGAAGACACAACAGTGCAGCCACTTCCTTTCAGTGAAGAAATACAAAACAGAACATTAGTTTTGGTATAATATTTAAGAAATCTCAGTCGAGTGAAAGAAATTAAATGTAGATACTGAAGCTGTGTTTATTGTGAAGGCATGACAGTTTTGGCCTAATTGCTCAATCAGTCCTGCTTTTACTGCAGTACTTTGCAGTAGTGGAATTTTAAAAGACTCAGTGTTGTTCCCTGACAAGCAGTCTGAATGTTACTAGTTTACAGTATTGTTTTGTTTTTTTTAAAGACTGTGTACCTACTTAGTAAACAGTCTTGTGTTTATTATTTAACTGTCTTGAATTATGTAAAGACTGTGTAATTACACAGGAAATAATGCTGCTTACATTAATTTACTGTCTTGGATTATAAAAGACTCTGTATATTTACTCAGCATATATATTTACCCAGAAAATGAATGCTGCAGTAAAAGGCCTCCAATCCGACCACCAATAATCCAAATATCGTAATACTTCGAATTTCTCAAGGTGAAATTTTTCTAATTTTTCTGGGCTTTATCTAAGGATTTATCTGGCTTGGCTTTGCCCTTCGACTTGGATATACCTGCCTGCAACTCTTCTTATACACTTCTATGCATTTCCGGTTAATAAAATAATAACCCATATCATTTTAATTGTTTATTTAATGATCATTTACATAATTTTGATGTTTTAAAAGGTCCCACCCAATTGTCCAAAAAAAACACTAGTCCGAGGGACCTTCGCTCCCCTGCAATTCAGTTTAAAGGACTTGTACTACATAAGTGTACTTAGTTGACAACCAAAATGCATCTCCTACAAATCAAAGGAACATTAGTCTGCCTTCTTATGCTTACTGTGCTGCACCAAACCTCAGCAGTGGAAAATGGTGCTGATAGTAGCCCTGATTATGCCAAGTGGAAAGGGGCGCTTCTTGCGATGTCAGAAGTGCCTCAGTATAACCAGTCTCTGTGGCCACTCATTTATGAAGACCAGGACGAGCCAGAGATAGAGTGTGTGGAGGGACCCAGCCCCGAGGAAGTGGATGAATGATAAGTTTGCCTCAAATTTCATTGGGTTGTTTTTAATACAGGTATATAGTAATTCCTCACTTAATACTGTAGGTGTCCCTAAATTCTACCAAGTCAAGAGTGAGGGCAGTAAAAATGAGTTACAGTATCAAGAGAGGAGCTTGTGGAGATACATCGAGGGATAGACAAACAAATGAGGAAGAGATGTAGCACTGTGGTGTTGATGTGGATGTGCTAGAAAACAGGAGAAGTACTTTGAGAAGGTTTGGTGATTTGGAGAGAATAGAAAATTAGAAAGAGATGAGTAAACAATACTTCACCAATAGTGAGAACAGGGCATTGAAGATAATGATGATAATGATATACTTGGGTTTAAGGGATTATTGTACAGTATTGCCCATCAGGTATAACTGCATCATCTGAGGAGGGAGCAAGGTGTCAGAGATTATGATGATGATGATGATGATGATGTACAGTACTTGGATTGAAAGGGTGATGTATGTATTCCTCACCAGGTCACTGCTCCTCTGAACTGTCTGCTTGCACCCCTCCATCACTATAGCAGGCACGTAGCACCCTTATAGCAACAGACCCTTATCTCTTTTCTGTCCACCTCTCTGATGCCAGAGTAAACTGCTACTCCTAGTCCTTCATATATGCAACAGGTCAACTCTGGAACTGTCTCCCTCTGTCTGGTTTTCCTACTGCGTGCGATCTTCAGTCTTTCAAACGCAATGTGTCCAGGCATCTCGAAATGAATGGACCTTAAATTTGGCTCTCTGTTATCTTGTTTTTGTTTTTTTCTTGGAGGGAGCAGTATGCAGGTCCTTGGCCTTTGGCTTCTTCCTTGCATTAAAAAAAAATATATATATATTGGTAGCTATTTCATTCTTAATACTGAAAATCTTGTTCTGTGTTTACCTCCCATCCCACCAGCTGGTTTGGGAGTTGGCTGCGATGGTGCCCGACATCCCTCAGCCTGCTCAGGGAAGCAGAGAAGGCGCTGCTCTCAAGTAAGTATGTCATGGGTGCCTCCAGTGTTTATTAAAAGATGGGGTCCAAAGCATTTCATTTATTATCCATATGGCCTGGGTGTGCCAGAAAGCATTAGGAGAAGTACTGTACTTTGAGATGGTTTGGCCATGTGGAGAGGACAGAGAATGAGAGACTTGGAGTGTATGTGAGTGTGATGGAGGGGGAAGGATACATCCTCCAATGTATGTCTGTCTCCAGTCACCATTTTCATTTCTCCATTTGATTCACGATTTTCTCTCACTGGCAGATCTGAAAAGCAGTTACCGAGGCCGTTATGTGAGTGTGGGATGCTGTGTGGGGTCGAATGAGTCGCAGGTATGGACGGTCAGCCTTAACGAGGGCTCCAACCACATGCCTTTGGTCCTCTTGCATGGGTTCGGGTCCGGGGTAGGGCTGTGGTGTTTAAATTTGGACGCTCTCTCTGCCGACCGCCCTGTTTATGCCATAGATATTCTTGGTATGTTATCTCCTTCAGTAGCTGTCTCTTTTGTAGTTTATTCTTATTGCTACTAGATTATTTTATTCAGTTTAGGAGAGCCCTCTAGTAGAGAAGTTAATGAAGGTTTTATTTTGCTCTTATAGCTTGGAAAATCTCCATTAAACTAAATAGTTTGTCTGTACCTGTAGTTACTAAGAGTAAAACAAACCAGAGATAATATTAATTTGGTGAAGGAGTTGTTCCTGTAAGTTTTGTTCTTAATTTACTGTAATGTATACAGTACCTGTATTACCATTTCCAGTGAAAGGTGTATTTTTGCATATTATCACCAGAACTTCCTCTTGATATTACGATACAGTGTTTAGTAGTAACAACTGTTCAAAAATGATGTTACTGATGGTGTACTGTAAAAAGTATCACATCTAATACAGTCCTTTGAATCAAAGTTAGGACAATGGCAATTTACAGTTTTGTAATGCTAGTACTGTTGTAACATATTTTAAGTATTTTATTAACTGATGATTTTTTTTTTTTTTTTTTAATGCAAGGAAGAAGGAACCAAAGGCCATGGGCCCACACACTGCTCCCTCCAAGAAAAACCAAAAACAATATGAAAGAGATCCAAATTCAAGATCTGTTCGTTTCGAGATGCCTAGACACACTGCATTTGAAAGACTGGAGATCATAGGAAGCAGGGAATACAGACAGAGGAAGACACTTCCAGCGTTGACCAGTTGCATAAATGAAGGACTAGGTGTAACGGTCAACTCTTGCATTAGGGAGTTGGACAGAAAAGGGATGAGAGTTTGTTGCTAGACAGGTGCTACGTGCCCGTCTTAGAGGTGGAGGGATGCAAGCAAACAACTCAGAGGAACAGTGGCCATTGAAGCAGTAATAGAAAAGAGATAAAGATGCAAAAGTGCGGTGAAGAGACAGAGGTTGAAGGGAATCAGTAAGAAGAGGAGAGTTAATGAGACAAAAAGCCTTTGACTCCACCCTGTTGAGAAGAGCTGCATGTGGGGAGCCTCCTCACACATGAGAGTTGCACTCCACACAGGGGCGAATAAAACCCGTGTACAAAGTCAACAACTGTGCAGGGGTAAAGAAAGTTCGGAGACGGCTTAGTACACCTAATCTCTTCGAAGCAGATTTCACAAGAGATGTAATACGTTCTTTCCATGATAAATCCCGAGTGAATGAAACCCCAAGCAAGTTTAAAGATGATGCAGGACTGAGTTGGACATTATTAAACATTAGTGGGTAATTCTGTGGAAGATTTTGTCGGGTTGATAGGTGTCAGGCGGTGGCTCAATCGGTAAAGAGGCGGCTTGCAGTCCCACGGACCCAGGTTCCAATCCCGGCTGGGGCAGGGAACAGTTTAAGGATTTGAATTTCATTAAAATCAAGCTTTGCTGATCTACCAGAAGACCTGCTGACATGACGTAAAAATACCCCTGCTAATACCAATATACCAGTCCTGTATGAGACAGCCCTAGCATGTATTCAATATGGACGGTGGGTGTTAGCGCCGAAGTGGTGACTTGTAGAGGTGTATGGTATGTAGGAGGACTGCTGGGCCTTGATAGCAGGCTGTAAAGCCTGTGCCCAAAGTCGAACACATAAAAAAAAATAAAAAAAATGAGTCTTTGATGCATATGAATGTGCTCATCATTATCATTAATGTTATAATTTCCTGGATTTCAGTGTTGTGATTTTCAGCATTTCATTATTTTGATTTTTCAGGATATGAATTTCAGGATTTCAGTAGTATTATTTTGAGGAGTTCAGTGTTATTTTCAGGATTGGAACTGGAGAGATGCCTTAATCCTGTATGGGGTGGCCACAAATAAATCGCCTCCCTGTTGCTCTGTCCCCTGCCATTTCACTGCCCTGCTCCCAGCTCACACCCCCCTCTCTCATATATCTCTCCACTCCATCCCTCCATCTCATCCTCGGCCTCCTCTTCCCTCTCCCCCCCTTCACCTCACTCACATGCACTTTCCTCGTCAGTCGCTCACTCTCCATCCTCTCCACATGCCCAAACCACCTTAATGTGTTTAGATAGATAAAGAGGTAGAGGAACTGGGGAGAGACACCATTACATTGTGGCACTGATATAACCAGGTGGCTCCTCAGTCCGTTTATACAAACGTCCCTCAACTCCCTCCGTATCCCTGAAAGGAGGATGGTGGACTGCAAGGGAAGGGTAGTTTTGATCTGCAGCCCACAGGGTTCATGTTTAAGTTGAACTTTGGGCTATGACTTCTGTGCCTACTATGCAGTGTTATGATTTTCAGGGTTTGGTCGCAGCTCCCGCCCACATTTCACCAAGGACCCTCTTGAAGCAGAGCGAGAGTTCATTACGTCCATTGAGATGTGGAGACAGAAGATTGGCCTTGAGAAGTTCATTCTGCTTGGTCACTCCTTTGGGGGCTTCCTGGCTGCTTCATATGCTATCAAACACCCAGACAGGTAGAGATGGGCAGTTAGGATGTATATCTAGTTTGTGGATGGTGTTAGAAAGGAATGCCTTCTTGTGGTGGCACCAATATAACCCTGCAGTTCCACCGCCCTATTTGCCAAAAGGAGGATGGTGGCTTGCAGGAGGAGATCTTCAGCTTGCAGTCCACTGATATCTTGCTTTAATTGAACGTGAGGCTACAACTGCATTTACTGCTACTTACATCTTGGGTGGATAAAAACACAATTTGGATGATGATGATGATTCTTGGACTTTTTTGGGGGGGGGCTTCCTTGCTGCCTTCAATGGCATCAAGCACCCCGACGGGTAGACATGGACAGTACAGTATTTTTGATCTTGCAGTATGCACAATAATAGCTGTTGAATATAAGTATATTGATAGAGATCAATAAATTTTTTCTTTGTTTCAATCTTTTTTCTTTCATTCTTTCCTTCTTTCTTTTCTGTTGTCCAATTAAAGCTTACACCACACTGACATGTGTCATCTTGCATCTCATGAAGTACTAAGATACTTTCTCCATCTTTATCATTCTTTTTCTTTGTCAGCCCTCCTCTCTTCCTGTTCTCCTATCTTTCCTGTGTGACAAGCCTAATGGTTTCCTGTAGGCCAAGAAACCATTTGCGACACTGGGTAGTAATCATATAACCAACCCATATGTGTTCCATATGTGTCAGCAAGTGGGTTTGCGGGGGGTTAGTGCCCCTCCCTGTAAAACAGCTAACTCAAACTCAAATGGCATCTGGCTATAGATAGATGGGTAGAACTAACATGACAAGGGCAACAATGAGCATTAGCATTACTTGGTGTTCAGTGTTAGTGATGGAGTGAGACAGAGGTGTGTGCACTCCCTCTGGTTTTCATTGGATATGTGGATGAAATTATGAGAGAGGGGTGAAAATGAGAATGTTGGGAAAGAAATGGAAGCCAGTGATGAATGGTTAGAGTGAAGTGTTTCAAATCTAATAAACACCACAGTATACAGATGGTGTACAGATATAATGGGAGTAACAAAACTTAACAAATTACCAGTAATTACTTCCTTAGCTGCAATTCAGTCCCAACCCAGTATGGAAGGAATACACAGCATGGACCACTGAGACATGAGATCTCCTCTTGGATAACAGGCTATGCAGGTTTTTTATGCATCTTTTTATGTAGAAATGACTCTTTTTGCAGAAAAAATAAATATTTTTGATAGGTGATATTTTCTTGTACCTGCAGAGTACACCATCTTGTCCTGGCTGATCCGTGGGGGTTCCCTGAGCGTCCACTGGATGTGGGTGAACGGTACAAGTTTCCATTATGGGTCAAAGCCGTGGGGGCGTTACTGCAGCCATTCAACCCTCTCTTTGTTATTAGGACAGCAGGACCATGGGGTAAGGAGTTTTTCAGTTTCTTTAGAGCATGATTGATTAAGAAAATGTTAATATTATGCTGATATATACTGATCTTTCACTGTCCTGTGCTGTGTTGACTCTAACCAGGCATAAAATTCCCATCTCTCTGTCTTGAATGTTGAACTGCATTAAGAGATTAACACAAGAATATGATGTTAGTCATAGAGAAGTTCTATGGAAAGGATGTACAGCCATAGTATTGTCTTTTTCTGCCTCTGACCTACAGGAAAAAATCTAGAAATGGATGAAAATGTGGACCAGATTAAGATGAACAAACTGTAGCTAGAATAAATGAAGAAAATTTGCCATAATAGTGAAGAGATTACTCAGGTAAGAAAAATGCACTATAGGTTTTCATCAGCAATGGTTAGGGTTGTGTTAAAAAATATCACAAGCCTTTCCATACAATTAATTCGGCACTGTAACTTGAGAGAAACTGGCAGATAGCGCAGTACAGTATTATAAGTAGCCATGAAACTATCAGGCAGATTTTTTGTTTTGTACTAGCCTTCCATCCATTCATCCATCATCCAATCCAGCATTGCCCCACAAGGAACGTAGGAGCCTGGAGCTAGGCAAGTTGGTTCTGATGTTTAAGATATGAGTGACCAGCCTCACTCATCCCTGAGTGGCATTAAGTGAGCAGTAACCCCAACCACCCCTTGGATATAAACATTCACTGGCTCAATCTGACTGGAGTGCCACAGTTACCCACTAAACCACCAGGTGCCATAATTTGGTTATATGGTTACCACCCAGCATAGTAAATGGTTTCCTGGTGTGTTGCAAACCATTTGGCTTGTCACTCAGTTTAGAGTCACCCATAGGCAGAAGGAACAGGAAAGAATGAAAGATAGAAAGAGAGACAAAGGAGGGCGTGTAAAGCCTCCCGTAAGCAGAAAGACGAGGAAAGAATGAAGTGAAGAAAGACAGAAGAGGAAGGAAGGAAAGGAGGGAGGAGAGGGAAGGGCAGATGCCCGAAAGCAGCACTTCATCAAGTGAGTGGTGAAAAAGACTATAAAAAAGGTGACCTACGAAAAGGATGTACTGTATCATAATCCCTTTCTTTCCCTCCCCTCAGGCCCCAAGTTGTTACAGAAGGCACGACCTGACTTAGTACGAAAGTTCTCAGGCTTGGTGAAGGATGAGGAAATTATACCCAACTACCTGTACCACTGCAATGCACAAAATCCTACGTAAGCATGTTATTTATTATTGTTTTGATTCACAGTTATATTGGACTTATTATATCAGTGCCACTATTCGAAAACATCCCTCCCCAGTATATTCATTGAACCTAGCAGTCATTCAAGATTAGACAGTCTTTCACACCCTCTTGTATGCTGTCATTCAGTTAACAGTCCATATTTTTCCATACAGCAGAAAGACTTTAATTCACTCATGCATAATTACTCCCTCACTCTTTTTCTTTCTCACTCTCTTACACTCACGTATTCACTTATTCTCTCTCACGCTCATTCACTCATTCTTACTCACTGTCATTCACCCACTTTTACTCATTTGCTCTTCCACTCATTTTAACTAACCTGTTTTTTCATCCAGGGGTGAGTCAGCTTTTCACACTCTGATGGCTGGCTTCGGATGGGCAAAATATCCAATGCTACAGCGTATGGACTCACTTCGTAAGGGGCTGCCCATCACCCTCATATATGGATCTCGTTCCTGGGTGGATCATGACCCTGGATTCCAGATTAAGTATATGAGGCAGGACTCATATGTGGATGTACAGGTTAGTATACCCTACTGTAACCTAGCCTCTGATTGCTACATCCCACAGGGGTTTAACCTGTGGATTGCGCAATTACCTTTTTTATTATCCCACCAAGTGGTGTGCAAAAAAACAAGGGATTTTTTTTTTTTTTTTTAGTTTATGTTTATTATAAACTTGAAAATAAACATCCAGGACATCATCTGGTGAAAAGAAAAAAATCTCTCTCTCTCTTCATCTTTCCATAGGGCCATGCGTAAGTTTATGTACTGGAGCAGTGAAAAATTTTTGTAAAAATCATATACAGTAGGCGCGGAAAGTATTGACGCTTTTTTGCCGACGTCATTCTTTTTCGCGTTCAGTGAAGTAGGGTCAATACTACCCTCTCCTGTGATGCGAAATGAGCTGATGCTTTTTCAACGGGAGCTGGCAACCCTGCTTGATAGGTCTGGCACCACAGGAGCAGGCTCAGTAATGTTTGGGCAGCCACAGGAGGAGGATTGTCTCTGTGTGTGATGCACCACGAGGGCATGTTTTGACTCAAATAACACAGTTATTTGGTTACCTACCACATTCTCATCATGCCTAAAGTAACCACAAGCAAGGACAAATGTGTGGAAGTGATTACTTTATACAAAGATGACCACAAACTCCCATTTATTGTAAATCAGATGGTGTTAGACTGAGGACAGTGCAGTGACTGGTGAAGCGGTTCAAGGATAGTGGGGAGGCCATTCCTCCCACTCCACTTCCCAAGCCTGGGAGACCTCGTAAGACAACCTTCAGGACCCGTCAGCTGATCTCAAGGCAAGTTAGCAAGGATCCAAGGCTAACAGCACGGGATTTAAAAGAAAAGAACCCACAGTTGCTGGCAGATGTGTCTGTCAGAAGTGTGCAGCAGCTGTTGCATGACGATCTGGGCTACAGGAGTTTTTGTGCTCGTAAAAAACCACTGCTAACTGCACTTCAGAAGAAAAAGAGAGTAAATTTTTGTAAGAAATATCTTGCCTGGAGTGAGGAGCAATGGAAAACTGTGCTTTGGAGTGATGAGTCAACATTTACTGTCACTGGTACCCCTTCATCACGAGTGGTACCGCAAACCAGGCAGTGACCCCCTGGATCCTAAGTACACTTCCAAGTTTGTTAAATACCCAGCCTCACTCATGGCTTGGGGCTGCTTTACATATTATGGTGTTGGTGAGTTGGTAATTCTACCTGCAAATGAAAAAGTGAACCAGAACAATTATTTGGAGCTATTATGTGATGTTTTAAGTGACCCTTTTGATAAAACCAAGGCAAGAGTATTTATGCAAGATTCTGCCCCTGCACATGTTGCAAAGTCAGTGAAACAGTGGCTAACAGACTGTGAGGTTCCCTTTATTCAAGATTGGCCCGGAAACAGCCCAGATATCAATCCCATTGAGAATTTATGGGCACACATGAAGCGGCAGCTGCGTAGTATGGACACATCATCTTTGCCTAAACTTGAGGCTGCAGTCAAGCAGCTATGGAGCAGTTTTAGTCCGTCTGTTCTGCAAAACTACGCCATCAGTCTCCCCAGACGCCTTAAGAAGATAATAAAGGTGAAGGGGAATGCCAGTAAATACTAAATTCAGTGGTGAGTGTTAATTTATTTGTTTCTCCTTGGTAACCACAAGAATGTTTTCTTTTTTTAAGATGGCATCAACACTTTCCGCACCTACTGTATATACAGTATATACACACACACACACACACACACACACACACACACACACACACACACACAGTAATCTCTCTACTTTCCGGACGACCACTATCCAGTTATACCACTGTTCAGACATCGTAGGCTGATAGCCGAAACCCAATATGCCCACAAATTGAAAGAAAAAAAAATCCGATTTTTTTGATCGCGTCAATTTGAATTTCCCGCGTGTGCCGACCAGCTGTGTTATCACACCGCCCACCTCTGTCTGCTCTCCTCTCACTTCCCACTCAGCTGCCAGTTCATGAAGACGCTCTCGTACGCTCTCGTCATGGCCGCTCACGTGGTTGCTTTTGTGGTGATCCCCTACCTCCTGCAGGGCTTGCTGCTCCTCTGCACCTTCTTCATCGTGTGTGTGATGATGGCCCCGCCGCCTGATAAGAGTTAAGAGAGTGTTGTTGACTCTGGAGAAGAAACGGGAGATGTTGGAGAAGGTGGACGCGGGATTGCCGACGTCATACATCCTACATGAATTCAACCTCCCTCACTCTACTTTATTTGATATCAAGAGGTCCCGAGACAAACTCCAGCAGTACACAGCTGACTTCGCTTTGAAAACCAGACGGAACGTGGAGAGGAAGATGATGTGTACTCCTAAGTATGCAGACATTGACTGTTCAGTGCTTATCTGGTATCAACAACAACATGCTGCTGGTGTGTTGGTACGTGGAACTGCTGCCGAGAAGTTCACAAAGTTACACGACACTCCAGACTTCAAGGCATCTGAAGGTTGGCTCTTTGCGTTCAAGTTGCAGCACAGACTTACCATTCATAAGGCCCATGGCAAAGCTCTGGATGCCAACGACTAGGGAATAGAAAAATTTCGGCAGAAGGTGAAGGGTTTGATCGACAGGGAGGGCCTCACTCTCGGTCAGGTCTACAACACTGACGAAACTGGATTATTCTATCGCTCAGTGCCCACAAACACTCTCGCTGAGGAGACGGAGAAGCGTATACCTGGCCGCAAGCTCTCCAAGCAGCGGGTGTCTGCTTTGTGCTGCGCCAATGCTAATGGCATGCACCGCCTCAAGCCCATTATTGTTGGACGTGCAAAGCAGCCTCAGTGCCTTCGTGGGTTAATGGATGTCCTTCCTGTTGTGTGGTATCATTCTCTGAAGGCTTGGTTCACAGCCAAGATTTTCAGAGATTGGTGTCACCAACACTTTGTCAAGGAGGTCACTCATTTTCAGACGGAGACACTGAAAATCCCATGCGACCAGGTAAAGGCCCTCCTAATTCAAGACAGTGCACCTGCACATCCATCTGAGAAGGAGTTGGTGGCTGAGAATGGCCGCATAAGGTGCCTGTTTTTGCCACCTAATTCGACTGCTCTCATCCAACCAGTGGACCAGGGAGTGATTGTGGCAATGATGAGGCTGTACCGACAGAGGTTTTCGGACGAGGTGATGGTTGTCCTCGAGGACCTGGACGAGCGCAGGGAAGGACGAGACACGTGAGAACAGCGGACTGTGGAAGACCTTCACCGCTGCAACCTCAAGTCTGCCATCTATAACTGGGCCAGTGCATGGAAGGAAGTCTCCATCAAGCGTCTGCTTCATGGAACCGACATGGTGCACGACTTCCTAGGTTTCGAGGTGGATGACTTCCATGCAAGGCTTCTTGCGGGTGGAGACGATGTGGATGTGGACGAAGTGTGTTAGTGGTTGGATGACGATGAGGGCGATCCTGGGTATCAGATCATGTCTGATATCGAGATCGCATCTTCCGTTGCAGGTATGAGTACTCAGCAAGAAGATTCCGACGAAGACAGCGACAATGATGCAGAATCCTCTCAGCATGTCAGTACTCCAGCCATCCCCAAGCTGAGTGCACTCCGGGAACATGTGGAGTTCATTCTGGACTACCTAGAACACCCGGACTGCGACAGGGAGATGGGGCCCCTTGGGACTTGTGGAGGAAGTGCGAGCTTTCAGGCAGCACATCATTAATCGTCAGAATTGTCGTTTCTTGCGTCAGTCAACCATTGACAGTTTTTTCAGGCTCGTCACCCCCGCCATGCTCAGCCCATGCTCCACACCAATGCCTCACCAAAACAGGCCTTTAACCTCCGAGCCACAGCCCAGCACATCAGCCACGGCAGAGTCACCACTGGATGTGAGTTTGCGCCTATCCTCAGAGTACTCTGCAGTGGGTAGCCCATCAACATGTCCCTCCGACGAGCCCCTAGGCTGCCCCCAGCAGCTCCTCTCAGACTCTGACAGTGATTAAGAATCAAGGACTCGCCACTAGACCACACGGGAATTTACAGAGATGTGCAGTGAAGTGATGTGATGCAAGGTACAGTTACTGTTATGGGAAGGGAAACGTTGTGGGAAGTACTAGTGGGTGTGAAGTGCAGCGCAAGTGCCAAGGATTTAGTGAATTGCATCGGTGAATTCCTGCAGGTGCCTCAGGTGCACCTTTATACTGTCAGAGTCTGGGAGGACGGAGCGGGTTATACCTCAGGATGGCGGCAGCCTTCTCGTAAGTACCTAACTTCATAAAAAATCCTTGTTTTTGTTCTTCCCATTTCATTAATTTCATGCATAGACTGTGTGAAAGGTGATTTCCATAATGATTTTCATGTCTAACCTTTTTCAGCATGCTGTAAAGTGGTAAAAAATTCCCATAAATATAAATCACAATTTCCAGTTATCAATTTATTTTTTCATGCATTGTTACCTATAGTATTAAAGTGCACAAGCTGTGAAAAAGTGATTTTCAGTGATTTCCATGTCCGATACTTACTTTCAGCATGCTGTAGAATAATGAACACTTTTGCCATACCTAACTCTTAATCATCATTTTTCTGGTAACAGTTTACTTATTTCATGCTTTGTATCCCATATTTTAATGCAAAAGATGTGAGAAATGATAATTTTCATAGTGACTGCCACGTCCAATACTTACTTTCTGCATGCTGTGTCCTGGTGAACACCTTTGCCATAGCTAACTCTTAACCATCATTTTTCTGGTAACAGTTTATTTATTTGATGCTTTTTATCCCATATTTCAGTGCATAAGATGTGAGAAATTATGATTTTCATAGTGATTGCCATGTCTGATACTTACTTACTACACAAAGCTGCCAACTCGTGAACACCTATGCCTTACCTCACAATCATCATTTTGGGGTAAAAATTCAATGAATTCATGCTTTGTGTTCATTATTTAAGTGCATACGATGTGAGAAAGGGTGATTTTCATAGGGATTTCCATGTCCGATACTTACTTTCAGCATGCTGTATTCTGGTGAACACCTTTGCCATACCTATTTCTTAATCATCATTTTTCTGGTAACAATTTATTTATTTGATCCTTTGTATCCCATATTTTTGTGCATTTAGTACCAAGGATGGAGATGGTGGATTATCTTTTTTTTTTTCTTTCAATGCAAGAAGGGAAGGAACCAAAGGCTAAGAGCCCACAAACCGTTCCTTAAAACAAAACCAAAAAAAATACAAAAGAGAGCCAAAACCCTTCCTGTAGTGATGAGAGTGATAGTGATGCATGGGATGAGGCCCTGCAGAACAGCTGTGAGTGGTTTAATTCAGCTTCCATGGTACGGTCTCGAGTACCACAACAACAATTCACATTATCTACCCTCTGTACAGTGCTGGTAAGGTCTTGAATTTTCATAATAAATGTACAGTATTATTCTTGCATGTTTCTGTTAGAAGTTTTCCTTTTGCATTTTAGTTAGGGATAGGTAATGGTGAATCAGGATACGAAAATTCATGATGTGTCACCCATAAAGCCATTTTAACATGGAATCCTATGCTTCGCAATGTGCGAATTTATAAAGTGCGACAGGCTGTGTCGGCCATATTCACGCACTTGAAGCGAGATGACTGTATATGGATGGGGTGATGAGAGAAGTAAAAACACAAATAATGGAGAGAGGGATGGCATTGGTAACGAATGGTGATGAATGGAATTTATGTCTCAAATTTGTTGTATGCTGATGGTGCAGTACTACTTGCAAATGCCGGACAAGAACTTGGTAGGCTAGTGTAGAGTTTTGCTGATGTCTGTGAGCATCGTTCCTTGAGGGTAACTGTAGAAAAGAGTAAATTGATGGTTATTGAGAGAGAAGGTGACAACCAGTGTGATGTTGCAGTGAATGAAGAGAGCCTGGAATTGGTGAGAGAGTTCAGATACCTGGGTACAGTGATAGAAAAGAGGAAAATGTGGAAAAGAAGTGGAAGGTAGAGAGACACAAGGAAGGATGGTAGCTGGTGCTATGAAGACCTTGATAAGAAAGAGGCTTGAGTGTTGCAGCCTTGATAAGAAAGAG
>JAGKTI010023863.1:0-14616 GCA_018397915.1 Birgus latro
AGGGTGAGAAGTGTTAATATTGGGGGAGGGGTTGGGAGGGGTAGACCGAGGAAGACATGGGACGAGGTCATTAAATGTGACTTAAGGGTTAAGGGACTGAATAGGGAGGCTGCCAGAGATCGAGCAGCGTGGAGAGCCGCCATTAGGTGACCAAGGCCGACACATGCAAGCATGTTGGAGCCTTCAAAAACGAAAACGAAAACGAACCTTAGATTTATTCTGGAACCCTTCAAATTTCAGTGACATAGGATTTATCCTTTTACCACTAGATATATCCTTTCCTGTAATTTTTGGTGTAACTCTGAAGGAATGGGTGGACATACAGTAGCTGATGTAAGCAGTGCCATTGTTGTTTTAACGGTGTTTTGTGGTCTGCTGATTTTTTGAATATTCACATCTTTCCAATGCAGACCTTCCATCTTCTTATTTCCTCAGAATCTACATTAATTTTCATTAATACTAATCCTGTGTCATCCTATGAGGAGCGTAGGAGCCTGGGGCTAAGCAAGATGAGAGTGACCAGCCTCACTCATCCTTGAGTGGCATTATGTGAGCAATAAACAACAACCACCCCTTGGATGTAAACCTGCTCAGGGTTAATCTGATTGGAGCGCCTTATTTACCCACTAAACCACCAGGTGCCATAATTTGGTTTTATGGTTACCACTCAGCGTTGTAAATGATTTGGCCTGTCACTCACTGTAGAGTCACTCATAGAGAGAAGGAAGAGGAAAGACTGTAGAAAAGAAAGACAGAAGAGGAAGAAAGGAAAGAAGTGAGGAAAGGTCAGTCATCCGAGAGCCACACTACATCATGTTAGTGGATGGTGAGTGCCCTCACCTACCAATGAGTACAAATATTTAAATTAATGTGGTGGCATATAATCAGCACAAATATAGCTCTCCTGTCCCACAAATTAGATAAACTTTTATGCTCCGTGCAGTTTATATCTGATTGCTCACACGGGCACCCATAAGTGTGTGTGTGTATTTACCTAATTGTATTTACCTAATTGTGATATACAGGAATTGAGCTACGCTCGTGGGGTCCAGTCTCTTTTTCTCAGTAAGTCAAATTTTGTGTGTGCACGCGCTCGCATGCATACGTAGGAGGGAAGGGGTTGCACAAGTGAGAAAGTATTGCCCTTTGCTTCATTCTGCGATATTGGTTTTCATTTGTCCTTCAATTTTTTGTTTTGTTTATAAACACTCCTACATGCTTCTCTGCATCAGCCTTGGTCACCTAATGGTGGCTGTCCATGCTGTTTAGTTTCTAATAATCTCCCTATTCAGTCTCTTATCTCTGAGGTTACACTGACTATGACAGAGAAGTCTGATGTCCTTCACACCTTTTAAACATTGTGATGATTCATCAAAAATTGCTGTAATAATAAACTGTACATCTACTGTGCACTTTATACCACAAATGTAGAATACATGGTTTTGATGCTTTATATTGCACCATTTCAAAATACAGCGCATTTCAGTATTTGGGTTTATAAACACAGTATGAACTTAACTTTAAAATGACAGATACTTAACAAAGACGGTAATAACACAAGTGTTATCATGAACTTTTTATTTCTGATATAAATTGATTAAGATGATTTTGACTGTTGGTCTAACTCTTCAATTGTTCTTACATTAAAAAAAAAATTGCACATAAATATTGCTGACAAGAAAATACTTCCTATTATGAATATATGTCAATTTATGGATCATATTTTTTGTAAAGTAAATGGAATGTGGGTCACATGATGCTCATCCTTCATCTATTTCCTGTGTTCCAGTACAGTGTTTGAAATCTATCTTATGGCTGCCACTGCAAACATTTCATACAGTATGCTCACATAAATCATAAAACGTGCACTCTCTCCTATTGCTGCCCCTGCAAAAACTTCATACAAGATGTTCATGTAATCACCGAAACAAAAGAAACCTATCATGAGGCAGCCACTGCAAACACTTCCTACAGTATGTTCATATAAACATTACACTGAAACAAACACTGTCATTTTGTTAAAAGACACACCCAATGTACATTTATGACAGTACAAGTTTCCCCATGTTTTGGCTTATGTCAAATTATTATTTCACTACACTACACATACATTTACATTTTTGAAAGGACTGACCATGCATGCATATGTGTGTGCCTTGTTTAACCACACTGATGGCATTTACTAGTGCCAAGTAGTTCAAGCACCATTGGTGTGCCAGCAGCAAGTTGCTTGGCCAACTTTCTGAATGGCTATATGCCCTCACTCACTCCTCTCTCCAGACCGTAACTACAACACTGGGTTTGAATTCGGAGTTGACCTCCCACAACAGGCTTATAAACCTAGCTTACCTCAGGGCTTAGTTGTACAGAAGATGTATGTATGTATGTATGTGTAGCAATCTCAGCCCAGACTTTATGTAAATGTGGTCAAGTCACCTGCCTGGGAGTTTAGCGCAAGGCCAGTCAGTGGACTTTTGACCCCACACCACTTCCCTCCAAGGGACAATGGTTCAAAAATTCCCAAAATTCTTTTGTGTACTTTTGAAAACAGTTATTACATACTGTAAATAATAATAAAAATAAAAATAAAAATAATAATGTTAAACACCTCAATCAAGAAGCCAAATTACTGACAATGTAACGGAATCTATACACTGTAAATGAGGTGACAACTGGCCAATGAGTACACGCTGCTCGAGTGATCCAGTGCTATAGTTCATCCACCTTAACTTAGCTAAGATTTTAATCATTCTGCAGCTCACTGCATGTAAATTAATGGCAGGCAAGATAATACTACAGGATCTACAACCTTTCTATAGCACTTCTTCCTTACTACCACCAAATTTGTATTAATCCCATCACATATCAGCATACAAACTCAAGATGACAATTACAGGCCAAGTTAACCCGCCGAGTCCCACCGATGTACGATGCACGTCGCTACTTTTTTCCGCGGACAGACCAATGACGTGCATCGTACGTCACGCAATTGCAAGGCCCATTGTGTGCATATTTTTCAACATTCGCGGGTGATTTTTGGTAAGCACATGTGGGAGACCTTCCTCTACCTGCTATCAAGCGGGGATACTGCCTGGCCCCACCTAACCCCTCCTTCCCCCCCTCCCCCCCACACTGGGCAATTCACCTGTTAGCAGTAACCTGGCCAGTAAAGGTATGTTGCCCCACGGTCGCTCCAGTGATGAAATTCACGGTGAAAGTTATTCCTGAGGTGAAGGACAAAGAAACAAAGAAATTCACGGTGAAAGTGATTCCTGAGGTGAAGGACAAAGAAACAAAGAAGCTAGAGGTAGAAACAAACAGAAGTGATGAGGTGGTAATGAAGGACAAAGAAACAAAGAAGCTAGAGGTAGAAACAAACAGAAGTGATGAGGTGGTAATGTCGTAAAGGAAGGTGCCATATACTGGGGTTTTGGGTGAGTGAACAATGCTTATAAACGCCTATATTATTGTGTGAAAACCAATACAGACTTTTACTACACATAAATTTGTACCAAATAAATAAAATAAATACGTAATTTAAAGTGGCTTGAATTAGTTAACCCTTCCATAATTCGTTTTCTTTAGCCGCCAGGTACCCTGAAAAAGAAGGAAAACGTAAGGTTGAGTGACACCTGTATCAACATTTTTTACCTAAGGATCGCGATTTCTCTATGAATTTTCGATGTTTCTCACCAAAAGTGAAAGCTTCTACCAAAAAACAAAAAGTCGAAAATCGGTCGGGATCCGAGGGTAGGCTGGGTAAAAAAACAGTCGGGACTGGACGGGTTAAAGTAGACAAAGTATAGACAACAATACCCAGAGTTCATCTGAATAACAGCCAAAAGAATGCTTGCATTACAATTACCTGTACACCTTTTTCCTGGATATAATTTGTATTATACTGCAGGCATTGTCCCCATAAACTAGAAATGCTGGAATGATATGAAAGAAAATACTACACTTAAAAAATCATTACACAACACTTATGCATGACATAAAGTAAATGTATGAATATGATGCAAACATGTACCTACAATAAATAAAAGATTCTCAATCAGCTGATATAAAAAATAACAGACATCTGACCTAATATTTACATCTACCACTACAAAAAGAAAATAACCTGTCCCTGCACTCACCCTACTTGCAATCAAGAGGAGACTTAGCTCATGACTGTCATTAGCATCAATGCTAAGATGGCACTTCTTTTTGTTTAGTTATGATTATAAGTTACTCCTCAATATCAGTATATACTGTACTGTGCATTCATAACTTGAAGTAGAACTTTATCATATACCATACAGTACTGTAATGCAACTGTATACAGTAACCATGACTGAGGAAAATTAAGTTTCCTTTATCACATACTGACACAGATTGTACTTGTATTGTTTGGAAACCTGAAACAGTACTGCATGTCTTACATAATACTATATACACTCTGCTGTACAAATCAAAGGTGGGAAATACTGTACTTGCTTCAAATCACACATACTGACACAAATACCCAGACTGAATATGAGCAACAATTCATCATTATAAAAATTTTTTCATTGGTTCCTCTAGAATATGCACATGAGATTCAGACACTATTGTCATTAACCGTCAACTGTCTTGATGTTTTTCTTGCAAAAGAAAGGTACATAATCACCATCATCCTGACCTTTTATCCCACAAAAAAAAAAAAAAAATCCCATAATCAATTATTATGTTTCAGGTCCTACTTGGGGACCATCTTCTCACTCACTCAGGACCAACATTACTTATTTAAAACGTTGTCAAAAGATGCATTGAATACAATACCACAATTCAATTGTATTATACTGTTAAAGTGTTCATGTATTTTAGCATCATTACAAAGAAAGGGCCTCAAGCTCAACAAAATGCTATGGTAATTTCTTTACCAATCATAAATTACATACAATACACAGTGCATTTATTAAGTTTGAGGAAGGTCTTTCTGTTGTCTATACAATTCCCTGATATCTCATACAATCCTTAATTCAGCAAATGTGTTATATTGTGGATTTGACCAAAACTACTGTTTTGCAGCCCTGTTGTTAAGTCATGGATGCCAAATATCAGCATTACTGCATATCTAATGAAAACTAAATTACACTGATATGGATGAATAATCACCCTGCTGATGCTGTCTTACAAGAAAATGATTATGACAATTTGTACCTTTGGTAGAATGTCTTGATACTGTGTAAATTCTAAAGTGTATTAGTATACAGTGCTTCTCTAGAAGAGAGTACTGATTACATGTAATCATAAAGAGGACACACACAAAAGGTAAAACATTTATGCCATTCATTTATGCTTTAAAAAAAAAAAGTACATTACAGAAATGGTAGGATTGGGCCTAACCTATCTTATGACTAATTTCATTTACTCAGGGAAGAAAGGCACTTAATTATGAGAGAGCAGACTCACTGCTTTTATATCATTTGCCAGTAGCAGATGCTTTACTTGTGTTAACCTGATGACTGCGACATACATCATATGATATTCCAAGCAGAAATAAGACACAAATCTTAAAAGACAAGCTAAAGCTGAATTTTGTGTGCTTTGTTATGATCATATGGAAGCATCTGGAGCTTTAGCTAGCCATTCCTGCCTACCTGGCCATCTCGTAACCATAAAGCTGGCATTTGATGAAAAAAATAATGTGCTTGCCAAAAAAAAAGTAACTGTAAAACACTACAAAGGGTAAACCTCTGTATATATGTAAAAATAAATAAATAAGCAAATAAATAAAAACTACTTCATCACATTTTCTATGAGCCAGTATGATTAATAATAATAAAAATAATCAGTGAAACTTTCTACAGATATACTCTATGTATTTTCCTTCCCGCACAAAAAAGGAGAGTAGATTTTCTCCAAGCCGCAGTTCTCAGGTTAAGTTCTGTAAGAATGGTACATTTTTATTTATTTATTTATTATTATTTCCAAAGATAAGTTCAAACTCTTTGGAAAAAAAAAAAAAAGCTTAAAAATGATGCAAAAAATAATAGAACATTATGCAACCAACTGACATCTTTGCTAGGCTTTGTTGGCTACTGCTAAAGGTATAGTACTGTACACGTGACTAGGGTTTGTAACAAATCCTTTTAACCCAGGTAATTTGATTACATAAACTGAGCAATTTTTCATTTGTGGAAGCAGGGGACTTAGAACATAACAAGGTTTCAATGAAAATCTTAACTGCTATGACTGAGCTACTAAGGAATGTACAGTATTTTCAATTTCTGACACTTAACAACACTTTAGGGATATGCTGTAACATTAGTTCTCCATATAACTGGAGCTTAAGAGCCACAGCTACTTCTCCCATAAATGTATGAAGAATTGCTCAGCTCATCTCACAAAATGAAAGAACTGATACGACCTAAATTAATGAAGTGGGATAACTCCTGATCTTTTGTTTGGTGAGAACTCTGGTACACACATGCAGAAGCAGCATAAAATTGTGAATATATATGGTAGGTGGGGGCACTCACCATCCACTCACTCGATGTAGTGCTGCTTTGGGTGTCTGCCCTTTCCTCTCTTCCATCCTTTCTATTTTGTCTATCTTTCTTTCACTCTTTCCTCTTTCTTTTTCCTATGGGTGACTTTACACTCCCTCTTCTGTCTTTCTTTCCTTCATTCTTTCCTTTTCCTTCTGCCTATGGGTAACTCTACACTGAGTGACAAGCCAAACGGTTTCCTGTACACCAGGAAACCATTTACTATGCTGGGTGGTAAACATATAACCAAATTATGGCGCCTGGTGGTTAGTGGGTAATTAAGGTGCTCCAATTGGACTGAGCCTAAGTGCATTTATATCCAAGGGGTGACTGGGGTTTATTGCTCATGTAATGCCACTCAGGGATGAGTGAGGCTGATCACTTTCATCTTAAATGTCAGGACCAACTTGCCTAGACCCAGGTTCCTACACTCCTCATGGGGCAACATAGGATTGGATGATGGATGGATGGATGGATTAATAGGAGGAAAATAATAAGATCTTTATGACAGAGATTCTCCCACAAACACAAACTGTTAATAATTTTAAAATTATGAGCAACAACTGAAAAGTTTACTGATATCTGACAATGGGAAGTTATGAAATATTTGTTTGTTCATTTGTTCATAACCTCAATCACTAAGCTTGTCACCAACCATGCACAAACACAGGATAAAAATCATATTATGCTTGTGAAACTCATATGTTTCAACAAATCTATCATCACACTGTATGGCACAGGCAGGACTGTCTGATTGGGAACACCCAACATGGCACCAACAGACACAACAAC
The DNA here is from genome assembly GCA_018397915.1 of Birgus latro. Lineage (NCBI taxonomy): Eukaryota > Metazoa > Arthropoda > Malacostraca > Decapoda > Coenobitidae > Birgus > Birgus latro. The sequence goes on from JAGKTI010023863.1 coordinate 7,308, forward strand.
ACATTATCTTCCGCTGTAAAAATGACCCATTTTACTTCGCCTTCAGCAGTTACATTAAGGATACCATGAACAGGAATGCACTAGGTAAGATCTTCTCCTTCCAGGGAAGTTTTACCCATGAATACCTATGAGCAGTAAAATCATAAAACCTTGAGCCACAATGTGTATAGTGCAACTCGACAGGAGTAGAGTTGAGCACACACGCATATGCACGCACAAAGTTGTTCATCTACAACCGCCTTCAGTAAAACACTGGCACACAGTTACTGATTTCTGTTTACATATTCCTATGAATACACACAACCTATGTACAGTTCTGTTAATATGTTCATGTTTTTAAAACTCCTTCTGTATGATATGTACGGTATTTTAGATTTAATTCATGCAATCTCCAGACCATTTTATTCCCCTAATGACAAACTTTCTGGACCACAGGGATCAGATACAGCCTTTGCAATATCTTCATTACAAGGAACTCTCCAAATATGAATAAAACCATCTGGCGTCACTAAGAAAAAACTACAAAATATCACCATATTGAAGGGATTATCTATGGTACATTTAAAGTACTGCAGGCAACAGCACCCTCGCTTTATATCTTACATTTTCAGTCAGTATGTTTGAAATAAATAATATAATGTACTAATAAACAATGTACTATAATAATATTACAAACTAATCAAAAAACCATTATGTAGCAATATATCTGCTGGATATGCATTTTCTCGTGGAATGTGGTCATGGCTACTTTAGTTACTTTATGAGCAATGGTAGAAGGATATGATGGAAATGCTGGTGCTTTGAATTGCCTGAAATTAAATAATAAGCCTCTCTATGGATATGCTTGAGCTATGATAATACATCATTCTGGATGCATCATACTGTTACACTCATTTAACTTGTCAACCTCAAAATACTGTATAATCTTGAACCAGTTGTTCACCTTAAAAACATCTACAATACTTCCTTCTTCAGCTTCTTCAGTTTAGGGTCTGTATTCTTATCGGTTTAGGAGGCTTCCTTATACCTCTTCCTCTGTGATGTGTTTTGAATACCACAGTAATACTCTTTACTCTCATGTTTTTTACAGTTGTTATAAACTGACATAAGGTGTGTAAACATCATACAAGAGAATATTAATGTCAAATGCAGAATTAATTGGTAGGAAAAGGGTACTAGAAGGCCTTTTAAGCTCACTAGAATACTGCCCCAGATGTAACAGTAATGGTGGAAGAGTGGCAGTGATGCTATGTGTGAAGGCTGGAAACACAGTCCCTCATCACAAAGCCCCCAGTGCTCCTAGACAGTACACAAGCTCCAAGACCTCCGCCTCCTCGCACCCGACCTCTAGGCCAACCTGCATTACGTGTAGACATGACAGGACTGGCTGAAGCCGAGACAGGTCTGTAGGTCCGCACTGGTGTCGGGCTTGGAGCTACAGATACAGCCTCTCTCAGGAATGTTCTGCGGGCACGAGTCACTGGCACAGGAGATGGGCACAGGTAATGTCCTGCTCCCAAGCCATCCTGCTGCTGCCAACTCTCTACGTACAGATTGGTGTCAAGTGACGATGCTGGGCCTAAGACTCTTCGTTGCTCTGTAGTGGAAACAAGTGTCTTAGTATATGCATTCCATGAAGAGTTGATGCAAGTGCTATATCATGATTAAAAAACTGCAAGTGCTATATTATGGTTCAAAAATAATGTCCTGCTCCCAAGCTATGGTGCTCCTGCCACCAACTCTACCCAGTGTCAGTGGAGAATGGTGGGTCATGGACCTTGTGCTGCACTTTATCAAAAAAAATAGTGTTTAGTATTCCACCACATCACAATCAGTGCATTCCAATTAGCAAGCCATAGTACATGTATTCATTCTTGTTTCCTGAACTTACTGCAAGGTGAACTTCACTGTCAGACCTAAATGAACATACAGTACAAAAATATGATTACTTAATCTAGCAGTTCTATTTCTGTCATATCTAGTTAACAGGAGAGTACACCATAAAACTCATGCAAAAACACTAACCCAATAATCTGTCCATAGTGAAAGGTATGGGAGGATAACCTTGGCCAGTTATCTGCTCAGACTCAACTGGAGTAGCAGGATGGATGGTGGGATGTGATGAAGCAGGATGAGATGATACCGAGTGAGACAGGTCTCGGTGATGTGAGGCAGGGGTGGTGGTAGGTCTAGTTGCTCTCACGTAAGTCACCACACCCCTACTAACTGGGTGCACTTCAGGTGGCGGGTTGGAGGACAGTAACTGCTCCATTGTGTTTGTCTCCGTACCCTCCTCTCCTCGCACCCCACCACCCACTCTCTCTGTTTAAAAAATAATTTATGTACCAGTCGTCACATAAACTTTATGCTAACTACTTTATGCACATAAAACATACGGTTAGAATATCAAAATCTGAGATGCAATCATAATTAATTACAACCTTTATCAAGGTGGATACTGTACTGTACTTTTCTTGAAAAGGACATATCAGCAACAACATATTTTTCAGTGTTATAAGAGGGATAGGAGTAATTTAGTAACACAGAGGAATCTTCTAAATTGTATTATGAGACTGGGCACAGGCTGTGATTTGAGAATTTCGCGAGTTAGAAATAACTAATCTTATGGGGAAATTATTTAAGAGGCTGTCATCTTGGAAAAGTTGCCCTCCTTACCCCCGAACCTATATCAAAATGATCAAAACCTACATCAAACTGGCAACCAGCAAACACGAACCTGGAAAAGAAATGATTTAATGGAAATGAACAATAGTGAAATGGCAGGGGACAGAGTGACATGGAGGCAATTTGTTTGTGGCCACCCCGTGCGGGATTGAGGCGTCTGGCAACAGACAGATAGAACAATATTGGGGGTGCTCACCATCCACTCACTCGATGTAGTGCTGCTCTCAGGTGTCTGCCCTTTCCTCTCCTCCATCCTTCTTTCCTTCAATCCTCTTCTTTCTTTCTTTCCTTCATTCTTTCCTTGTCCTTCTGCCTATGGGTGACTTTACACTCCCTCTTCTGTCTTTCTTGCCTTCATTCTTTCCTCGACCTTCTGCCTGTGGGTGACTCTACACTGAGTGACAAGCCAAATGGTTTCCTGTACACCAGGAAACCATTTACTACACTGAGTGGTAACCACATAACCAAATTTTGGCGCCTGGTGGTTTAGTGGGTAATTACGGCACTCTAGTCGGATTGAGCCAGTGAAGGTTTATACATCCAAGGGGTGGTTGGGGTTTACTGCTCATGTAATGCCATTCAGGGATGAGTGAGGCTGGTCACTCTCATCTTAAATGTAGGACCAACTTGCCTAACCCGGACTCCTACGCTCCTCTGTGGGGCAAAATAGGATTGGATAATGAATGAATGAATGAAAACAATATTGTAAGACTCTTATCTGACTCTGACTGATGATACTGCTTGAATGGACGGGGGAAGGAGTTTGGGACTATCCAACCGTATTTATTTTCGGCTGTGATCCTGTTAGGCCGAAGACATTTAGGCCGTACCTAACCTAACCTAACCAATATTTTGGCTATAAGGCAATGCAGCCATTTGCCACTTTAGGCCGTTACAGCCGAACTGGTTTATGCCCGAAACAACCAGGATGCGAGGGGAGGCATTCCGAGGCTCGAGGTGGGCTGCAACCTCTTAGCACAAAACGAGTGCACTGCTGTCTCATGCTGCCACCCCTATGCCGCTTCCTTCTCATCAACCTCCCTCAGGAACCCCTCAGAATTCAGTGTGGAGGCAATGGAAGCGGTGTCGTCATAGTCCTCAGCTGCCTCCGTGTCATCATAAGAGTCGTTAATTTGTTGAGCTTACCAAAGGGGAACGGCCTTTCCATAATTTCTACTGAAACGAGTATTTGACAGGTTATTTATTTCTGGATAACCATGGTTACTAGGCATTTTTATAAACCCACCTCTGAAAGCTATAAATGAGGCTTTAGAATGCATGACACACTGACGCATCCAGTTGGAGCGGTGGCTGATAAACAATGTGGCCAGTTGAAGAGATTGTTCGTAAACACTGCCGATGTCGACTTGCCAGCTTCCTTGAATACCCCAGTTTTGTTTTTCTCCACTCACTTTTTGCAGTCCCAATTCAATAGTTATGTATCTGGATTACATATGTACCAAAATTACTTAACTTGAGATCATGAGTTTGATATTAGAGGTTGAATCGTTTCCATTTTTTCCACTGAAATGAGTTTGTCACAGGTTACTTTTAATTATTCCTGGATTATCACAGCTCCTGGGCATTTTTGTAAACATTCCTATGAAAGCTATAAATGTGGATTTGGAATGTGTGATACACTGACGCATCCAGCTGGAGTGGAAGTTGGTAAATAATGCGGCCAGTTGGAAAGATCATTTGTAAACAATGCCGATTCCAACCTGCCATCTTCCTTGAATACCCCAATTTTGTTTTCTTCCAATCACTTCTTGCGGCTGAAATTCAACAGTTAACTACCTGTGTTACATATGTACCAAAATTACTTAACTTGAGATCGTGAGTTTGTTATCACAGTGGAATCGCTGCGACCGTCAAGTGACGAATTATGCCACGTAATTAATTCTTTACCAGACAGGTGCGGCCTTTCCCTATTTTCTACTGAAATGAGACTTCCACAAGTTACTTTTTATTATTTCTGGATTACTACAGCTACTAAACATTTTTATAAACATACTGTATCTTTGAAAGCTATAAATGAGGATTTAGAATGCATGATACAGTGATGCATCCAGTCAGTGCAGCAGTTGGTAAACAACTTTTTTTTTTCTTTAAATAACAGAAGACAGGAAGGAAAAACAATTAAAAAAAAAACATACACCATATTACTTGTGTCCTACATTCATGAAATATCAATAACAGTTGGACTTGAACAGCTGCAGGTTGAAGTTTGGAGGGAGACAACTCTGGGGAAGCAAGTCCAGAGAGATGCAGTTTGGGGAATAAAAGAATTCTGACAGGTGGAAATTCTGCAGTATGGCTGTGTGACACTCCACTTACGAGCTCTGCCAGATGCCCGCGTAGCACGAGAGAAGGCATGGAGAGGTGGCACAATGGACGCAACTTCGTCTGAGCATTTGCCATAAAAATATCTGTAAAATAATGCAAGGGAGGCAACACTCCTTCTTACTTGTAGGGGAGGTAATTTACTTGTAATAGCAGGGTTATTAATAATTCCAAAAGCTTTGTTCTGAATTCTGTCTAGTTGTTTTAATGCAACCTCTATTCCACAATGGTGAGCAATATTCAAGCTGAGAGTGTGCATGACTCATAAATTATAGATAACTGCTCATCAGTGAAGTAGTTACGGACTCTGTACAATAATCCAAGTTTCTCTGAGGCAGTTTTAGCAAGTGATCGGACATGAGAGGTCCAGCTGAGGACACTGTTAAGTGAGATGCTGAGAATTTCAATACTTTTGGAGATGGGAATATTAGTTGCATTGAAGGTAATATATGAATTTGCCAATATCTGTCTATTAGTAAACTGTATATATTTGGTTTTACTAGCATCAAATGAGACAAGGTTGTTTTGTCCCCATTCACTGATAATAGATAAGTCTTGATGTATGGAGATGGCTGTGCTGAGTTGAGAATTAGAGATATCAGACTTTGTAAATGGGTGTTTGAGTGTGAATGACCTGTGAAGTGTTGAGTAATCTGCATATGAATGGATGGGATTGTGGGTGACAGATAAGAGATCATTAATATGAACCAAGAAAAGAGTTGGTACCAGAATACACCATCTACTTTTACTCTTATTTTTCTGTCGTTGAGGTATGAGGCAAGCAGAGGAACAAATGACATTAATCCATAGCAAGGGAGTTTGGATAGCAGGGAATGATGCCATAGAAATATCAAGGGCTACTGCATGAGTTTCTCCATGTAGGTCGATTGACTGACGGATGGCATGAGTCAGGAGTTTATGTCAATGGTGGATCTTTCGTGGTGAAAACCATATTGTCTATCAATAATTAAGTTGTTGGATTCAAGGTGCTTAACTATGTGCTTACAGATTAAAACTTCAAATACTTTACCAAGAGATGTGACAGCTATTGGTCTGTAATCAGAGTGGTCAGAGGAACTTCCTTTCTTTGGAACTGAGTGGATATTGGCTTCTTTCCATGAATTAGGGAATGAAGAAGTACGTATGCATATTTTGAATAATTTAGCAAGAATTTTCAAAACAATTGGAGGAATTCCATCTGGGCCTGGAGCTTTGTTGGTAGGTAAACTGTCTAGGATGGATTTTACGTATCTTGTCTGTATTTTAAGTGGAACAATTTCGGGAGAGTCAAGTTCTAGTACTGGGATATTCTGGCTGACTTCCTCAATGGTAGAATTTCTGGCATACTTTACCAAGAGATGTGACAGCTATTGGTCTGTAATCAGAGTGATCAGAGGAACTTCCTTTCTTTGGAATTGAGTGGATATTGGCTTCTTTCCATGAATTAGGGAATGAAGACGTATGTATGCATATTTTGAATAATTTAGCAAGAACTGGGGCAAGTTCGTGAGGAACACTTTTTCAAAACAATTGGAGGAATTCCATCTGGGCCTGGAGCTTTGTTGGTAGGCAAACTGTCTAGGATGGATTTTACGTATCTTGTCTGTATTTTAAGTGGAACAGTTTCGGGAGAGTCAAGTTCTAGTACTGGGATATTCTGCCTGACTTCCTCAATGGTAGAATTTCTGGCAAATGTACTGGCAAAGATATCTGCTTTCCTATGTGGATCATTTGTGATGTTGCCATCTGAAGATTTTTGTGGGGGAATGGATGATGACTTGTTAAAGTTAATATGGAAAGAATTAAGAGTTGACCAGAGTATTCTATTGTCATTAGGGTTGTTAAGTAGTTTTGATGCTTGATTATGAGGAAAGTTTGATTTTGTGAGATTTATTACAGATTTGCATGGTTCCTAGCAATTTTAAATTGACAAGAGTGATTCAGATGTTTTTTATTTTAAGTGTTATATGCTAATGCCTTTTGGGCTATTGCTCTGGCACAGTTCCTATCAAACCATTTTGGAGAGTTAAATCTTTTAGTGAACTGTTGACTTAGTATGAATAAATCCATACCAGCTAGTATTAAATCACTAATGTGGGACTGGGTTGAACTGGCATCACTAGAGAAGAAAGACTGCCACGGAATGTCAGCAAGATATTTTCCAAATCCATCCCAGTTTGCAAACTGTTACGTGATGTTGCCGCGTATTATGTATTCGCTGTTCAGAAATGCATGATTTAGGAGATTCTACTGTAGTTCTCTTTCACAACATATGGTACCT
>JAGKTI010023864.1:0-14615 GCA_018397915.1 Birgus latro
AATTATGTACAATACACTTGTTTTTGTTCAATCTGATATCTACTCTTCTACCTGATGACTATTACACTTTGCTAGTTCCAATTATGTACAATACACTTGTTTTTGTTCAATCTGATATCTACTCTTCTACCTGATGACTATTACACTTTGCTAGTTCCAATTATGTACAATACACTTGTTTTTGTTCAATCTGATATCTACTCTTCTACCTGATGACTATTACACTTTGCTAGTTCCAAATAAGGCAGGGAAGTCATATCAACATCATTTAAAAACAGAGTAAATTCACCATTAATAGATATAAGTAATGGCTAGTTACTGCTGGCAAAGGGTTTAGGACATGCTAGTAAAATAAAGCAAGATTAAAGTGGCTGTAAGTAACATGAGACTCCTGCAGACAGACATAAGTGAGATGAAAGTGAAGGCAAGTATCGTCACAGGGACTGACAAGTCCCCACAGTCTGGTAGTTTCATCAATAATGGCCGAAAGGTCAAAACTGAGAATAACATGGGAGTAAGCAAGACCTGAATTTTTTATGATATTTATGGAACATTAACAATGGTTGTATGTGACCAGTCTGCATGATATTTTACACAAGTCAGTAATAATACAAAGGTCAGATCTATGCTAACATAATTATTAACTGTTGTAAACATTACAGTAGGAAATGGGAGCTTGTGCAAGCCTTTGAACTCTATATTTTAAAGACCTGAATCTGGGTGATATTCATTTTAATTTATTCTTGCTTCTACCAGATGATTTTAATAAACTTAAGAAAGGCCTCTCACATACTGGAGGGGTTTATTAAGATTATATGTAACCCATCCAGTTTAGACAGCTTATCCTAAACTCAACAAAATAGACAGGGTATTGCAAGAACAAAACTGAAAAAGACATCCCTGGTTTCCGTGGATTAACCTCTTGAATCTATTTTTTTTTTTTTTAATACTCTTGCTGTCTTCAGTTGATTTTATCGAGCTTTTGAGAGAGACTCTGAAATCATGGGGTTAGATAAAGTCCTCATGAATTCCTTAACTAGTCGGGGACTCTTTCTAAGCTAAATAACTTTAAAACTTTAGTAGTAGCAAGAATATAAATATAAATACTGTACAACGTCACTGGATGGAATAGGTCTGTATTGCAGCCCTAAGTCCAAGAATAAGCCAGTTACCTGTTTGAGGGACTGAGGAACACCTGACAATAGGGTTGCCGGTATAGCCTGGGGGGCAGGAGCACTGAGGGGCATGTTGGACAGCCCTGCAGTCAGCATCTAAACCACAGGCTTCCGTCATGACACATGGGTTCATGCAGTGGCCGAAGAAACAGGCCTCATCAAGTGGGCAGTCACCATGGCTCTCACATCCTGAGTCTGTGTGTATGTCAGTGGTGCCCTCAAAACTCAGACTTGCTCAAACTTACATCCACTCTGCCATCAAGACAACCCTTATCTTGGACAGGGCTTATCTTAGCTCTGTGGGGCAACTGGTATGTCTGGGGCTGATAGCTTTGTCTGTCTGGTCTGGTACTAGGTCTCAATTTGTCAGATTCAAAGTACAGTAGTCAGTCCTGAAGTTTAAAGTAGTGTACTGTGTGCAGAGTAAACTGTGCTAGATATTTAACTTTACAAAACAGTGCTGATAAAGAATTAATATATAACAGAGAAAATAATAAGTGATTGGGTTTGGGGCACTGATCAGCTTTTGTCTGCTCAACAGACTCAAAGTACTGCACAGTAGACTTATTACTGATGCTGCACTTTCAACAGAATAAGAAACATCATATACTGTACACCCACTTTTCACAGGTTGGCATAAGCTAAACAGTTATCCCTCAATTTTGAGCTAACTGGGGAGGGGGGGGAGACTGATGACGAGGCCAACACAGTAGTTCGATATACCCAATGTTTTGTGGGGGGACTCTATCAAATCCAGGTTCAATTCTATATACACTAAATCTTGTTCTGTGGACCCCTAACAAAATTATGCATGTTCATAGCTTTACTTAAATTTTGTGTGGGTTTAAACTAAGTACTGTACCTTGATACAAACATATTCAATATTTTAATTCTGTAACAGACAAAAGAACAAGGAGAGGGACATAAAGAACTTTTTATTTTCCTTTCATTCAGTCAGGCAGCCATTACGACAGTGTTGAAATTCAGTTTAATGAAATCTCATATAGTGAGGGTTTATATTACTTAAAAACATCCTGAAATTTCATCCCATGTTACCATGAAAACTGAAAAAATGAGATGCTGAAAACAGTATTAAACTCTTCCTTGTCAGCCACAAATGACTCATAGTCTCTCCTAGTCTCAGTGGATGCTTGTATGTTCTCAACGAAGAGTCTCAGCCGAGATGAGGCACACAATTTCATTTCTCATGTCATTGTACAAAATGGAATAATATACCGTTTTGAAAATACAAAACAGTCTTTAATGAGACATATGAACAGCTGCTTGTGATTATGAAACACAATACAATCTAGCATGAGAAATTCACTGACTCCCCTCACAGCCCAGCAAAATCTTGAACAGCCATGTTATTATTCAGTAATGTTATGATGGTTAAATTTCATCAACAGGATTAAAAGCTTTCAACCCATTACAAGTGGGACACAAGTGATTGAAGCAATGAACATTACATATGACTGTAACTGTACAGGTTTAGTAATATGAGACAGCAGATAAAGTATAGTAATGGCCAAATAAGAAAAGCTACATGCTACAAGCACAGGAACATTTGGCACACATTAACCCCTTCAACCCTATGACATCGTTCATGCTCTATTCTTGCTATTTACAGATGACTTCATTCAGCACAGGAAAAACTACCAAACTGGAAAGGTCAGATATAGTATTCACTTATCCCTTCAATACAAGATGTCACCATTAAGCTGAACAAAAATAATCTAAAAGTAGCATGAACATATTACAGCAATTAAAGATGTCACTGGATTCAATGAGTTAAGGAACATGACCATACAGCCTAAATCAGCCTGTGATCACATACAAAGAACAAGCCTACAGTATTGGAATCTCTACCGCAAGGTAAGCCAAAGGTAAGAAGAGTACACTCCACTACATGATAACTACCTGTAAAGTGATTCAATATATGGTAACACTGTACAATATTATGACGAACATGAAGTGAAAGAATAAGAAATTGCAAGTAAATGGGAGTAGGAATATACAGGAACTCCAGAGACAGTTAGTAATTTCAATACTGCAGGAGGCACTGAATGCTAGAAACTTATAAAAAATAAATCAGTGCTGAAGAGCACTGACAAATCTAATACTGTAATGATTACTCTAGATGACAAGTACAAGAGTCTATATTCAGAGAGCGTGATATAAGTACTATACAGAGATGACTACAAAAATAAATCTGTTAAGCAGACCAGCCAGAACTTGTGATAAAGGCACAGTATTTTGCACAGTGCTTCGCTAAACTTTTTGCATTTTATAAGAGCTGCTCTAAAGGACACATGCAGTTAAGGAAACTGCATGTGTCCAAGGTTAATTTTTAGTTTGGAAGGTAGTAACCAATTAGGATTTAAAAGCCAGTTACACAGTATTCACCTAATGGTGAATTTTGGCGGGCTGGCATCTTAAGGGCAGTGGCATTCTAAGGAAGCAGTTTTCATGAGCTACTGGTTACAGTTGGAGATAAATTGCATGGAGCAGATACTGGCTACTGCCCCATACCTGTGATGCAGAAGGGAATGTGATCACGCACTTCACATCGTTCCCTGCCATGGCATGGATTTCTCACTTCACATGGGGAACGACACTCCGTGTTGTAGCAGGCGGTGGTAACGGGGCAATCCGTGTTACTGCGACAGCCGACTGAGGCCAGGGCAAAGGTGGGGCAGAGAAGGAGAGGGGTGGAGGGAGGGATATATTAGCTTCCCTACAAAGGCCTGCTGATGACTACACAGAAAAAGTATATTACATAATCCAAAAGAAATGCTCTATTCTGTATAACAGAACAATATGACTAAAAAAGGCCCAGAACAAACCAGAAATAGTAAAGATTTCCATGATGAATATGAAGTAGCTACTGTCACCAGGAAAACTACAGTATGTACACACAGAAAAGTCATAAAGTGCCAATGTATAACTGAAGAGAAATATGCAAAAAGGATCACTAAACTATCAACTTCTGAAAAAAAAAAAAAAAAGACTAGCAACGAAGAACACGTAACAATTTGAAGACTAAACATGAAGTATGCAAATGCAAGTACTACTGATAAATGATCAAGCAGGAAGGACACATGGGAAGAACAAAAAGAATACTGAAATAGTGAAATGGAAGAGCAGTAGGATATTCAAGACAACAAAAATATGTTAAAATTGCACAGAAGCCCTATTACAGCTCGGTGTCTATTTTCCTGCAAAAAAAAAGAGAAATACACAAAGGGGGCCAAAAACTCATTGCACTGACAAGAAACCAGAGGTATGGTCTGAGTCATGGATATAGCTATATATGAGTTCTGTCTATACTGACTACAGCAGTTGCTTGTACATGCCTGACATGAGTGGGTAGCTTTAATGCACGTGTTCAAGCTGTGTTTTGTGGATTCAGAAAGGTAACCGATTCATAGGGCCAAGGAAAAGCACTCTGTCATGGGAGAAGTGACCTGCCCCCAACCAATGCCACATGCTAGGATATAGGCATGGAAGGCTTTTTGGAGTGTAGAGCAAGAAGTGCATGTAGAAATATGTGTTGGAATGGCTGTGGTTGTTTAGTAAGAACATCATACATGTCCAGAGTTCTCACCTGGGATGCATGTGGCCTTCTGATTCTCCACCTTGCAGTCTTCCCTAGTGCTGCAAGGATTCCGAGCCACACATGGATTCTGACACTTCTCACTGACGCATGCTAGGCTGGCTGGACAGTTAGAGTCATCGCGGCAACCAACCGCTGTTCAAGATAAACCAGGTTGCCAAGTCACACCACCAATGGTCAGACAGCAGGCCAAACAGTACATGAGGGGATCATTACCAACCAGAGGCCGGTTACACAGGGCCACACCAGTCACGATCCAGTAAAGCCATGGCAGGTTGAGATGAGGCCACAGCGAAGTGTTGATGGTATGAAGAGTTGAGGGGGGGGGGAAGAGAATACATTTTATATGATAGAATATTTAAAGTACATGGTGGCAAACTCCTGACATCATTGATGGTACCTCAGAATACCAAAATTATCATCTAAAAACATGAAATATCCATCACTGAATATTTCACACGGATTCTTATCTCCATAAGAATGGATGATAAGTCATTGATTACATACAGTAATTCACTCACTGAATGAATTTCAATGACTGGAATAATCACTGATATCAGGCACCCTAACCAACCATGTAGAAAGCAGATATGGTTACAATACAGCATACTTAAGCCTTGCATCCAAAGAAGAAGCAGTCAAGAATAACATCAAGAATGCAGTACTTAACATTATTAAAATTAAATATACTATCTGATGGTGACCATCACTATCTGGTTAATTATTATGAAACCTACATGTTAATATTTCAATGATTACTGCATTCTTACTCCTAAAAATACTGTCAAACGCATAGTCAATTCATAACTGTAAACTGTAGGAAATTCCTGTAAACATTTCAGAGTAGTGTGCAGCACTACATAATGTTGGGAGATGTGTATATTGGAAGCACAGGTTTATGTAAAAAATTAATTAAGTGACAACATTTGTTGAAGAGCACGTATAAATGGGTAGTTGGATACAGGTAACGTCAAATATATAACATGGAAGAATTTAAAAGAAAAGTAAGGGAGATGTTAAATTATGTAGATCTGGAGTATGCTGTTGACTGTTTTGAGATTCTGAAGTTCATACAGGTTACTGTATATATTTATTAGTTTACCTTAAACCTGTGACAAACATGTGCATGGTACACTATACCTGATGTCACCCTGTAAAGTAAGTACAATAATCACAAACACAATTCACTTAAGCATGTAAAAAAATAAAACAAGTAGACTCAAAAACAATACATGAGTAGACACACAACACACTGTTTACAATATCATGCTGGGCAGGCAGAATATAAGGCATGCGAAGGGTGCAATGAGATAGGCTAGCAGGGCAGACTGCAGGGGCGAACAACCACATGTGAGTCTACCTCTGTGGGTTGTTACAATACCCAATAGTGAAAATGCATAATCACATGAACTATGAACCTTAATACCTAATATTTGTGAGATGTCTTGTGGCAAAACACACAAAAAGTTCTTTAACAATATGCAGGTGAAGTCTACCCTCTGATGTGCACCATTTTAGTAGGTCAATCTTGTTCAAGCCGGGTGTTAACATCCTCCAACAAGAAGCCAGTCCCATACTACCACACCTACATTAAACACAGTAATGCAGGCAACATGACCCAGCTGGTTAGACACACATACACACATAATAAACAAACAAACAAACAACAGGCAGTGGGGTTAAATTTTTCATCAGTAACAATAAAAACAAGCTTTCTATGGTGTTAATTATTCCTGGGTTACTGCAACTTTCCATTTCTCACTTGAGGTTAATACAGAAGCCAGTACAAAGCAAACCTGAAATGCGGGTAAGGCTCAAAAATATGCATTAACTATGCAGTTTTCTTTATCATAAACAGTATGAAGAATACATTTTTTTGAAAGGCAACATCACACCTGCGGCCAAAGGACAGACACAGAAGTATGACGACAGACAAAACAAGATACTGCACACAAATACATTAGACACCATAAAAAGTAGCAGGTTTGGTTTTGTGTTTATGGTAGGAAGTGTTGGGAGATTAATATACTGGGAGAAGGGAGGGAGGGAGGGAGGGAGGGAGGGAAAGAGGATGCCAAAAGCTTCCTTACAGTATGTAGGAGGAAGGTACCAATGATGGAAGACAACTGTAGCTAAAAAGTAGGTAACATTATTTCATTATTTTGTCTTGGCTAAATTAAATGATGAAATCACATTAATTATGATCCATCACTGTCACCAGCGGACAATGCCCTTCTAATGATCCCTGGACAGCTAAAGACTCAAGAAGCTTTAAAAATGGCACAGGATGCTGAAATTCTTAATCATCAACTGAAGAAAGAATAAACTGTATTCATGTCTATCAGGAGTCAGACAGGGAAGTTCTCATTACTGCTTTTTCCTCATGCCATGTTTAAGAATTCAGCAGAGCAATATCTAGTGACCAACCAAGCCATATGAAAGCTGGACACACAATTGGAAGGTGTGGGGCACATCACATTATATTACCTGGGGGACATTGGGAACCTAGAGTTGAGCCTGTGGGACACTGACACATTAACCTATTGCTGATAACCTGGCACACAAATCTACTACCACATGGGCTGGACAGCTTACATGGATCTACACACTGGTTCTTGACACATGTGAGTTTTCTGGGACACTCTACACTGCTTGTGCACCCCTTGGTCAAGGTTTTAGAAACAGTGGCACTGGTAGTGGTAGTGACAGAAGAGGGAGGCTGAGTTAAGGGATGGACAGGAGTGGGTGTACTGGATGGAATGGAAGAGGAGTGAACTGGTGGTTTCTTGGTTGGTGAAGCAGGTACAACTGGAGGTCGGGAAACTGATGGCCTGTGAGTTGTTATGGGTTTCGGTAAGGTGTTTGGTGTAAATCTAAAGGGTTTGGGTGAGGTGCTTGGGGTAAATATAATGGGTATCCTGGATACAGAGGTTTCCCAATGAGTGTTTTGTCTTGGTGTAGTTGTCGAGGGTTTCCTAGTTGAGATAGGTCGCACTGGTGTTTGGGTTGAAAGGGTGGGTTTTGGTGTAAAAGGTTGTGATATGGCAAGGGTGGTTTGTGGACTGGTTGGGGTAGGTGCTGGGGTCAAAGGTGAGGAGGTGCCTGGGGTAATGAGGGTTTTTCCTTTGTCATCAGGTGGGGATGTGGTAGTAGGGTGGTGTGTTTTGGTTCTATTAATACACATTACTCTAATCTGACCATGCGAGCCACGTGAAGCATAGCAATCAAGTGTCCCACAGGCATCTAGGCAAGGGTCAGAGCAGTAACTCTGGAGACACAAGTGTTTGGGAGTGCCGCAGTCATCATCACTGCGGCACTGCGGCGAAGATCTGGTGGTGGTGGTGGTGGTGGTAGGAGTGGTGGAGGGAGTGGGAGTATCTATGTCTGTGAATACATGCAAAATATGAAAATGTGAATAAAATACATAATAGGTTTATGAAGAAACATAACTGTTTCATGTTCTCAGGTAGTAGCAGCAGTAAATACTGAAGAGATACAGTCATTGCGTCAGTCTTTGTCACAATTCTAAGCTGAACTACAACTGAGCTGGTCTTTGTGGTGGTACTTTGTAGTTCTCAGGAATTATCCAGATGTGAAAAATCACTGGATCTAGTTTCAGGGTGAGTATAAAAGTTGACTTGCAAATGATCATTCGCTCAATTAATTCAAAAAATTATATATTAGCAAACAAGACTGCAATACATAAGTATGTGAAAACTTCATTAGTCTACTCCAGAGACATTTGTCAGCACTAGTGATCTCTCTGGTGAAGGTGTCATCTGCTTAGTGATTTACATAGTAAAGATGTTCATGAACTGTTGAAACTGCTCATGAAAACATTATTTTCACTAAGCAAGGGACAAAAAATTCCACAGGAAAGTGCACAAGTCCTACCAAATGCCCCTCTTTGGAGGTTAGTCAAGGTGGCTTGCTATTGAAAAGACTACAGCCACTAATGTCCACCACCGCTCAGTCGGGTTAATACATAAGTAGCAGCAGCCAGGGCCGCGTGGCACCCAGCTCTGAGCTTTACCTTTGACGCAGCCAAAGTTGGGATCTACAGTAAAGCCCGGAGGGCAGAATTTACAGAGGGGCTTGTGGTCTTCGACGTAGCAAGGGCTGTTCCCAGGGCAGCCATGTGAGGCACAGGGGTCCACACACTGGTAGGAGATGCAAGCTTCTGTTGGCGCACACCCATCATCCTTCAGGCAGATTGTAATGGAAGGCGTACAGTCTTTGAGACAGATGCAGATGGGGCGATGGTTGAGCACGTCGCATTGCTTGTTGGGTGGACAGGGGCTTCCTACAGCACAGGGGCTGTTGCACTGGCCATCGATGCAGGCCAGGTTACTGGCACACTCCTCATCTCGTCTGCACTCAATTGGTTCTGTAGCACACACAAACTCACCCACTGAATTTATCACAAAACCATTTTTGCATATACAAGTGGGGCTGTGCTTCCTGACTTCACACTTCTTATTGTCCTTGCAAATGGCAACTTGCACACAGGGATCAAAGCAAGTGCCCTGCACTGTGTCACAAGCTAACTGCTCTTCACAGTCACTGTCCTGGCTGCACTGACTCCCAACAGATGGTTGCATGGTGGTAACACAGGCAGGATCTGGACTACAGGCTACCTGTGGCTGTCCAACATAGCACTGTGGGCAGGAGCACACAGCCATGTGTGCCATGGTTTGGCAGAGGGCACGCTCACCACACGCACCTGGTAGCTTGCATGGATCCTTACAGTGTCCACTGATACAAGCCTGAGCCGGCGGGCAGTCTGTGTCTAGCGTGCACTGAGTATCTAGTGTGGGAGAGGAAGCCACCATCAGCATGCACTCTGCTGCTGCCCGCCTCCCAGCCTCACCATTAGTACTCTTACACACCTTTCACATCTATCACGGTCACTCATCATTTAACAGATCATTATCTGATGCACAGTTCTGTTTAGAAAATACAATTACAAGTTTGGACCATTCTAGCAGAGCAACCATGCCAAGAACAAGAATGCATAAAGCATACACACAATTTGTTCAGTAACTATTTTTGTAATACCTCCACTCAAAATCCAGCACCTTCAACAGGTGCTCAAGCACACATACCACTACTCTTTGGCTAAGTGCAGCCTTAAAGTGAGACAGAGAGGAATCTGGAGACGGGCAGCTGCAACCACCAAGGAGCTACAGATGAAGGTAAGTGTGGTAAGACTTATGTTACTTTGTTAAGTTAACCTGTTTGTTACTCAGATGACCTCAACCTCAGCTTCAAGTACATTCCAGTCATCATGCCTTCACTACAGCACAGTCAACACATCATACCCCAACAATTCAAAATAAAAATCTTCTCTCTTATACGCTTCCAATTTATGTATAGTAAGTGCTATGACTGAAACTGACACACACACACATACACATACACACACACACACACACACATACACACACACACACACACAAACACACACACACACACAGACTAACTAAAACTGCAGCCATAAACAAGTACAATACCAGCATGCTTCCATATTTTAAATGTTACACAGGGGTGGCTTCATGTTATTCAATGTACAGTATTGGTACAGTGATCATGGGCTAAAAGTGGTGGCTAAAATGATACATACATATACAACAGAGGCAATGGGAAGACAACAAACATGGGAATGGATGGGACTGGTGGGACTGCAGGGAGTTTTGTAGGATTCACATTGCACTATGCAGCATTAAAACACAAAGTTAGGAGGAGTAAGAGGAGTTAGAACACTGATAAGGGAGGGTAACCAAGAACAATGAAGAGCAAGAAACAGCAAAACAGGAAGACTAAGAAAAATAGGTATACAGTAGTAAAGTTACTGGAGTAAATATGAAGCAAAAGAATGGAATAAAGCCAATAGTGTTTGTTACTGATTGAGGTTCACTGCACAATCAACAACAGGTAAGATGAAAGCATAGATATATCATGAACAGACATATAGTGAGGTTTACGAGGTATGATGGACAGTTAAATTACTAGGGTAGTGATGTTATTTATAGAGGTTTGTTCCAGAAACAAAGACAACTAAGACAAAGGCATAGATACAACACATACAGACATACAGTGTGGTTTGAGAGTTATGACATGAGTTAAATGACTAGAGTAGTAAAGGTAAGGGCAGATGAGTAACTTTACAAAATTATGACTGAGTTGCTGACTGACTAACTGCTAAACAAGTGACCTGGCGTGTATGAAGCATTTTATAGTTGTTCCTTGACTCAGGCATCTCGAGTTTGACTGCCCATCCGGCTAAGACTGTCAAGGACGACCTCTTGCTGTCTTTGACTTCTTGAAGGACTTCAAGTGTGAAATCAGGAAGCACGAAGGAAATAGAAAAATTGGGAAGAAATACATGCTTAGATATAAGAAATGGTGCAAGAACAATGAAAAACAGATGGAAATTGGGATAAAATAAGAAACTGGATACTGGAAGGAAGAACTTCATGGGTATTATCAAATGCAACTGGGACCTAAAGGGGGTGGGTGGGAAGGGGAGTAACATAAGGCAATGAGGAGGGAGAAATGGATATGGGACATTGATATTTCATTACTTTTCCAAAACTATTGCTGGGAATGGCTGCCTCATTCTTCCAGTTAACACAATCAACAACAATCAAGTAGTGTCAACAGCATTACACGTTACTATAGTAGCACACATCAAACTACTTGACTCCATTTCCCAAAACTATCTACTGGATGACATTTCTTGCAAGTCTTCCAGACTCATGCTACTGTACTTCTAGCCCATAGAAAAGGGGACTGAAAACCCTGGATCAAACTGATAATAAAAAATGCTAGAAATGCTATTTTTTTAGCACTACAAATACTCTCCCTTTTAAAGGCATCGATAATGTTGACATATCATATTGGAAAAAATTTGAAAATATAGAAACACTGCAATACTAGTAATAAAGTTACAGGTAATATTTGTTTAATGTTCATTACAGTACACCATTTCGATGACTTTAAAAGTTGCTAATCCATTCATATTCCCCATAAAATATTACCTCAAACAGCTCATGACGTAGTGGCCACTACCTGAAGCCAAGAGAACCAAGTCCATCCCAGTCTTCATCTATACTAGGGGAAAGACAGTCCCTTGTGCAAGGAGCCTTAAGGGCCCAATAATATGTAAATGGCATACCAAACCAGATTGTTATAAGGCTTTTGGAAGCAAGTACCGGCAAGAATCAAGACCTCTGGAAACAAATGAAGTCTGAAATATGAAACAGCTTTGTAGAAGACCTAAACACCACAAATCTTAATAAAGGTCACAAAAGGTGAAAGTGGCCGCTACGAGGAAGAGCAAGTGAAAGTCTACCACTTAACCCTGAAAGTCTACTGTGCAACACAAACTAGTGTGACCACCAGGACCTACCTGGGTAACACTCCACATTAGGGTCACCTGCATGAGCAGTGTCACGGCAACGGCAACCATAAGTTCCATCACGCTCCCGCACACATGTGGCTGCCAGCCCACATCCAGTTTGACGACAATCACCAATGCCTAACACGTCAAGCAATGACTTAAAATTTTATGTAATGTCACAATGAGGAATTAATATGTAATACCACAGTATAACTCTTGGGTTCAAACAATGTTAATTAACTTGAACCATTGTGCACTGAATAGAAACACTGCAAATTTTTACAAACACTCTATTTTGGTTCATAAATAATGTCATCAATGGTTTGGGTAGTACAATGGTCTAACCAAACAAATTCTACTTACACTTTGTCAGAGGATCACCATTGGGGAGGTTTTCTGGGCAGTAGCATTCAGCTTCCAGCTGGGAGATCTGACGGCACTCAGCATTGATACCACACCTAACAGTCTGGCAAGGATCAACCCGATCTTGGACACAGTTGCAACCGCCTTGGTAGGCATCTCCCTCACAGCCAAGATTACAAGTACACATAAAGCTGCCAACTGTATTAATACACTGAGCATTGTTAGCACAAGGATTGCTAAAACATTCATTGATTTCTTTATTACACTCCACTTGTGGGTTTCCAAAGTAACCCGGGGGACATGAGCACTCCACATTACGATTTACAACACGGCATTGAGCATTACTGCCACAGACACCTTCCAAGCATGGATTCTTACATTCCCGATTGACACAGGTTTGCTCCCGGGCACAATCCTCATCACTGAGACATTCATATTCCTCACAGCCCACCTTAGGGTCACCATGGTACCCATCAAGACAGAAGCAGAGGGGACGATGGTCAGAGACTCGACAACGTGTGTTATCTCCACAGGGATTGTCATCACATGGATCTTCACACTTGTTGTTAATGCACCCCTGAGTGACAGGGCAATCCGAGTTGGCTCGGCAGCCAGCTACGCACACACTGGCTTCACAAAGGAACCCTCTTTTGTCTAAGCAATCCAAATCTTTAGTGCACTGAGTGCGGCAATATCCATCAGCACAGGTCTCTCCACAAGCACACTGAGATGATGAACTGCAAGACTTTGTGCAGAAACCATCTCGGCAAGATTCTCTTGATCCACAATCACGGTTAACATTGCACTGACGTATGGGTGTGAAGCATCTGATGAATGGGTTGCCCACCATATTGACAGGGCAGTTGCACTGCGGGTGATGATTCACTACTTGGCACTCTGCACATGCACCACAAGTACTGGCACTCTTACATGGATCATGACACTGTTGATTGACGCAGGACTGGTTCGTCGGGCAAGATGAATCAGAGCGACAGCCAATTACACACAAACGACCTTGACAAATGTTGCCAGTACCACACTGCGTGTCTGAACTACAAATTTCTTTGCACACTCCACCCACACAACGTTCGTTGTCAAAGCACTCCTGGTCCCCAGCACATAGAGGACGGCAGGTACCAGAGAAGCAGGTCATATCCTTGGAGCAATCTGAATCATCAGTACATGTGGTGGGTGGCAGGCGGCAGTTAACATATGGGTCACCCACCAAATTAATGGGGCAAGAGCAATGAACTCTATGATCTATTGCAGAACACTCTGCATTGCCACCACATGCTGTATGAGAATCACATGGGTTCACACACTTGTTACTGACACATGCCTGATTGGAGGGACACTCCACATCTGAGCGGCATCCAACTGCACAAATAAGTTGGTTGCAAATCTCTCCAGAACGGCAGTCATCATCACGGCGGCAGGTTGGCCGACATATTGAGCCATCACACTGCTCAGTGTCAAGGCAATTGGAGCTAGATGAACAGATAGGCATGCACATGCCCAAGTTACACACAAAGCCTTGCACACAATCGGAGTTGATACTACAAGAGATAGGCTCTCTGGAGCATGCCACATTTGGTGTTGGGTTAGGTATGAAGCCAATAGGACAGGCACACTGAGTGCGATGGTTGACTACAGAGCACACAGCATTGGGACCACATACTGAAGAGGAGCTGCAGGGATCAGTACAGCGGTTGTTGAGGCAGGCATGGTTGGCTGTGCAATCTTCATTGGCTCGGCATCCAATCACACATATATTACTCAAACATATATGTCCCAAGAAACAGTCATTGTCTAGGCGGCAAGTCACTGTACAGGGGAAGAGAGAAAAATAATGAGTCATATAGCTACTCAACTAAAGTTCCACTAATGTATCCAGTGACTTCCAGTACTCTGTCACTCAATATTCATACTGAGAATTTTATATTGGTCTGCAAGTTCTCAGATATACTGCAATTAGTTTAAAGAATACATACCCAGACTACAATAACAGCAACCAAATAAAATAGAGAGAGAGAGAGAGAGAGAGAGAGAGAGAGAGAGA
>JAGKTI010023865.1:0-14615 GCA_018397915.1 Birgus latro
TCTCTCTCTCTCTCTCTCTCTCTCACTCTCTAGCACCCGGCAAGAGTGAACATTAAATTTTTGTATTCATGTATCGGATAATGATGATGATAAATAGTACGTCAAGGGAAAAGTTAAATAAGAAAATAAATAAATGATGAAATTCAGTTAGTCGAAGCACCAACAGCATTTGAAAAGTAGTATATAATAACTGTGTGTGTGTGTGTGTGTGTGTGTGTGTGTGTGTGTATAAGGTCACACACACACACTACTACCTTCAACAATCAGATATGCGATACGCGTTATCCCTCACTCTGAATCTATCGTATCATCATGTGCTGGGACACAGTGTTACACAATGTTAGGTAATTTTATCATTATTTTATTTCTATGTCATGTAACCTCCTGATATCTGTGACCATAATTTTGTATTTCGAAATGGTGTGTTGTGATTAGTAACGATAGACAGCGTCCGAATATATTACATGCTGCTTTGGAACAAGTACGGGCGTCAACCATAGGCGTAGGAAGCGGGGGGGGGGGGGGGGGGGGGGGGATAATTGCCCCCCCAGTCTTCAGTCAAGAGCTATTTTCGGGCAGAACTCGCCAAAAGTTCGGGCAGACATTTTCCTATATATTAACCTGTCTTGACTGGGTTGTTCTAATGTCGTTTGGTGCGTTTTATTGCGTTATATGAACCCATAAATCATTATGAAGTTTAATACAAACTTTTTAATCTTACATCCGAGACTTTTTTGCAGTCTCATATGAATTCATTCACTAATTGGCACATTTTAGATCTAATTCGGCGACTTCTGGCTACTTTGGCTTTATTTTTAGAGACATTGAGTTGTTTCAGCGATACTGCTTCTCACTGAGTTGGTGGCCCTACATTGTGCTTTGAGCAAGCAACATATCCTCTGCGCGGAATACTGTGACATGGTAAGACCCTAATGGCCGATATACCATACCGATCTAGAGCTGCCAGTCCTTCTGACACAGTATGATGTAGACAACCAATTTCTTTAAACTCTTGTAGCGTATTTTATATATTGCTGCGTAAGTGGAGCAGCACTACGTGTTGACTGACGGTTTACGGCTTGTACTGTAGGTCCTGATTCAAGCATTTGTACAAAATCTGGTGAATTTTTAATTACATGAAATTGTCATTGACAAAATTCCTGTCTATATATGATACTATTTTCTGCCTGGGCTTGGTTTTGCTTACTCTAGTCATTGTACTTTATTGGGATTCCTTAGTAATCTTAGGATTTGTTAATTATACTGTACAGTGGTGAGGGAAGGGGTGTATCAAATCAGGTGATATAGTGTACTGGAAAGCATTGCAGAGCTTTACAAACAAGGGAAAGGGCTAAACTTTGATTCAAAGACCACATATGTAATATCGATTGTCAAGTCCTCCTGGGAAAGGTCGTTGCCTATAGGCCCAAATCCAAATTATACTGAACTTTCAGTCAGCTTCTGGTGTCTCCTGTCTAGTCAGTTGATGCGTTGCATGATGCCAGCCTCAACTCTGTCTCTTAATTGTAAAAATATAAGTGCTAGTTAAGCGGAAGACCTATTTTCAGAGTAATGAGTGCGATTATCAAGTTCCTGTACTCTTCGTTGCACAGCTTTAGCACAGCCTGGTGCTCCTTATAATGTGCATTTGTTTTTTCACTATGTATTTGATAAATTAGGCTCCTGGTAGCGTGATTGGTAGAGTACTTGGGTCGCAGCACACCATGGCCTTCCAGTCAGAATAGGTTAGGTTAGGTATGGGAAGGTTAGGTGAGATTGTGAGGTTAAATATAATTAGACTAACGCAGTCTAATTATANGGCCTTCCAGTCAGAATAGGTTAGGTTAGGTATGGGAAGGTTAGGTGAGATTATGAGGTTAAATATAATTAGACTAAAGCAGTCTAATAATATTTAACCTCACAATCTCACCTAATCTTCCCGTACCTTACCTAACCCATTCTGACGCAGCCTAACCATATCTAAAGCGACCTAATCTCACCCAGTTTCACTTAACCTGGCCATACCTGACCTAACCCAACCCAGCCAAGCCTAAAATGACCTAATCCAACTAAACGTAACCCAGCCTAACCTGACCAAATAAAACCCAACCTAAACATAACTAAAACGAAGAATTCTAAACCAGACTAGCCTAATCCGTCTATATCTAGTCGAACTGAACCCAACCCAACTTCAAATTACCTAATCAGACCAAACCGTGCCCAAAGTGACCTAACCTAACTTTTGATCGGCCATACATTCGCCAAGAAATTTTGATATCCGAAAGTCTACGGATGTCACACTCCAAGTTCAGCTTGTTCTGTGTAATATATTATAATATAGGTTTGTTTGTTTGTTTGTTTGTTTGTTTGTGTGTGTGTGTGTGTGTGTGTGTGTGTGTGTGTGTGTCACCGTCAACCATACACTCACTTGATGTAATGCGACCGCCACGTAAAATGTACATTGACTGTCAACCCAAATGGCTTCCTGAAAATTTGTAATGCAGGAAACTATTTGCTGTGTTGGGTGGTAACCACATCGGACAGTCGGCGGTGTAATGAGCGCTACAACCGGATGTGGTCTAGGGCGTTTAAGTGTGAAGGCTGGCCGGGATTTATTTTTTATTAATGCCTCTCTGGGGTTAGTGACTTTTTTTTTTTTTTTTTTTTTTTATGTGTCCGACTTCTGGGCATAGGCTTCACAGCCTGCTATCAAGGCCCAGCAGTCCTCTTACATACCAACACCTCTACATGTCACCACTTCGGCGCTAACACCCACCGTCCATATTGAATACATGCTAGGGCTGTCTCATACAGGACTGGTGTATTGGTATTAGCGGGGGTATTTTTACGACATGTCGGCGGGTCTTCTGGTAGATCAGTAAAGCCAGATTTAATTAAATTCAAATCCTTAAACTGTACCCTGCCCCAGCGAGGATTCGAACCTGGGTCCGTCGGGACTGCAAGCCACCTCTCTACCGATCGAGCTACCGCTTCCCCCTTCACCTTCATCTTCACCTTAAATAATGACTGATTAAGCCTAGGCATCGGTCCCCACTCTTCTTATTGAAAAAAAAAAAAAAAGGCTGATAAGGATTTGAATGACATACTTTGCAATGAGGACCCGACAAAGCTAGATTACCAATATTATGAACATCATCCCTCCAAGGACATTGTCCCTCCCATTTCCCATTGTCAAGACAAGTTTAGCATTCTTTTCCAGCCTACCTATCTATCTATGTCCATCTATCTATACCTACCTACCTATCTATCTATGTACCTAATCTGCAAAACATATATCGTTTTAATATTCATCTCATTGCAGACCAAGGATTTCAACTGTGGTTAAAACGGAAGTGTGACAAGTGTGGGGATTTATTAAGACAATAAGATACGCTGGAGCATTGAGCAGGTTCCCTAACATCTCTTCCTTAGCATTGTATTCTTCAATATGGCTGGTTAATATCCTTTACTACGTTATTTATGCGGAGTATGGTTGGCGATATTAGAAGAATTTATGTAACATAAAAGAGGACAAGTGTTATGACCAAAATAACTCATTTAGGAAAAGATGTTAGGATATTCCTTAACCGACGAGAATACGAACTACGATGGCTGGGACAGATAAGACCACAAAGCTGATCTCTTGATAACACGATAACACGCTCTGACACAGATTACATAGCGCCTTCAAAAGAAACAAGAAAAAGAAAAAGAAAAATGCCTTCGTGTTTACAACCTCTAATTAAATTCTTCCGAGGACATATCTTACTATTATTATTATTATTATTATTATTATTATTATTATTAGTTATCATCATCATCATTATTATCATCATTATTATCTGCTGTCTCCACACCCTATGACCCAATACGGACATGCGACTTTGATTTAAACACGCAAACACACACTCTCTCTCTCTCTCCCTCCCACTCTCTCTCTCTCTCTCTCCCTCCCTCCCTCCCTCTCTCTCTCTCTCTCTCTCTTTCTCTCTCTCTCCGACGAGGGCAGAGCGTCAGACGGAGAGGATTCACTCGACACCTCAATCGTGACACCAGTCCATAACTGTGGTAGTGGAGCACCAACAGACACTCCATCAGATGGACAGGCCAACAGACACATGAACAGAAGTACAGACCAACAGACGCATCAACAGAAGGACAGACCAAAAGACAGACCAAGAGACGCATCAACAGAAGGAGAGACAAACAGACAGACCAACAGACGCATCAACAGAAGGAGAGACCAACTGACAGACCAACAAACGGACAGACCAAAAGACAGGCCAACAGACAGACGGAAAACCGTCATCCGGGCTCAAGCGGGCCAAGGTCCTCCACTTCGTCTTCAGGAAAACCTACCTCGGTTCCCTCTCTATCCCCAGACAGGAGAATGGTGGGCTGCAGGGGGAGGGCAACTTCAGTCTGCAGTTAAGTCCAGACCAGATTGGGGTCACAGCAACAATAACGCTTGTGCAATAGATACGCATGACACTTTTTTATAGTTATTTTTTTATATTAGATTGCTATTACAACTCAACTTTTTTATTCAGTCCTCCCCCCCCCCCTCCACTCTCTGCTGCCTACGCCCTCAGCAAACGGGGTAATAGTGGCTGTTATGGCGGTAGTACAGGGGCGGCCACGGTCATTACGCTACCTAATGACCCCCAGTGGTATGGTAATTGCAGGAACTAGGGCATTCGAGGGTATAACATCATCGTCATCATCGTATTTATCGTCATCTTTATAATCAACATCTACGTCAATCATCATCATCATCATCATCACTGTTATCATAGGCATAATCACCACCTATGTCAGTCATCATCCTTATCATTGTCATAACCACTATCTACGTCAATCATCATGATGTCATATTTACCACCTACGTCTATTATCATCATCATCATCGTCGTCGTCGTCATAATCACCACCTCCGTCAATCATCATCACCACCTTAGTTCTTGCTCACTCACCATGCTTTGGGCCGCCTCGCATACTAATATATCTCATGGCCAAATATTCCAACAAAGGAGCCTGTATATTTTTAAAATGACTTTTTTGCTGTAGAAACCCTGATATATTTGTGATGATCAGTGAGTCTGAAACAAGATGGCGGAGTTGGCCGGTGTTGTGGGTGCGACGCCCCGTATCTACGTGAGATGAGACGGTTCAACGAAGGGAATATTCGAAATATCGTATCAGCTGAGAATCATCCGGCAAGACCACGGCCATACTCTTCTTTATTGCCTCTTGTAACCCCTCCTGCCATATGACTTAATATTTACTCTATTCTGGCTTGCACCACATGACCTCCTTCACCTTGAGAGACCTCTGACTAAAGAGGTTTGCGTGAAATCAAAAGCAGAGTAGAGTGGTACGGCATATGAGATGAAGGGTAAGCTGCGGTGAGGTCAGCGAAAAGGCAGGGGACAGGGCGACATGGAGGCGATTTGTCTGTGGCCACCCCTTACGGGATTACGGCGTCTGGCTATAAATAAACAGATGGACAGATAGGTACAAATTATAGCAGCTACCATCACACGACTGTACTTAGTTCAATTAATGCACATTCTCTGCTTAACAGGGAATATACATATGACCAGCATGCATATTTTCTCAGGTTAAGGAAGCTCCCCAACACCTCTTTCTTAGCCATTTATTTGAGAATTCGGCTGGGTAATATCGTCTTGTAGGTTATTTATGCAGAGTACGGTAATATTAGGATGACTGAGTAACACAGAAGAGGACGGAGGGGATGTCTGGGAGCTTCCTTGACCGACGAGAAGACGAATCACAGACAGATGCATTAAGGACGTGCGGTGTACAAGAAGGCAAGGTGTAATATGCAAACTATATCGCTTAGGAAGAGGACTTATTCCTGTCCAGAACAGGTTAACAATACGAAACAACTGTGAAATGCCGGCGACAAGAGTTGTTTCTCGTCAAAAACTGTCATTGCAGTGTGATGGTCAAAGCTATTAACACACTCATGTAAACATCCCAAGGGTCAGAAGGGCATTGTCTGTGAGATGTTACCTGATGCAAGGAGGTGTGTTGGGGTGAGGGATAGGGCGTGTGACACAGAGGCGGGTGGAGGTGGCACTGGCACTGATACCCGCAGATAACACACACTGCCACTCTTATCTAGTCACTCATACGATACATTCACAAACACACTCGTACCATCATCGACCTAGTAGTATGTCAGCTTGTAGGGGATCCATTACGACAAGTGGAAAGGTTGGGTGGGAGACACACATAGCTTACAGCTTGAATTCTTTATTTTTTCTAACGTTTCAGGCTACACTGAACCCATCTTCAGAGGGTTCTGTGTAGACGAAGACGTTCTGTGTTGCCCAAGACGTTAGAGAAAATAAAGAAGTCAAACTCTAACCTGTTTCTCTCTCACCTAACATTTCCAGTATGTCCATCTGTTTGGGGGCATAAAGAATACAGTTTGCACTCCTGCAGTCCGGTTTTCCAACAAAACTAAAGTTCTGTACTTTTTTCGACAATCAGGACTGTAAAAATTTCCCCGGTCTCTTGTTCTTCCCACAAACACAAAATAATTACCGGTAAGATCACTTTCCAAGCCTAAGAGAAGATTTATTTTTCCAGGTAGGACAAGGAAAGAAGAGTGCAGAAATTCCCCTTATTTCTAGTTCATCTTACAAATACAAACCCTCATTAAGTAAGGATTTGTTTCTCTAGGAAGGACAATGAAGAGAAATTGTGAAACTTCCCCTACGTCTAGTTCTTCGTACAAAGACAAATTTCACACATGAAGTTCCTTTGTGAATCCGGGACTAATCCGTGTATCACCAAAAATTCCTGTGGCTCGTAAAGATAGTGAGATAATACAGATAGTGAAATAGAGAAAGCTAACTCTATCCCTCCGTCAGGCAGGTTAGAATCGCTTAGGCCAGTACAGATGTCCAAGACTATTTTTATTTTATTTATTTATTATGGTGCTTGGTGGTTTTGTGGCTTAAAATCAGGTTCGAGCAGCTAGAGACGACTGGAGGTTCTGTTAATAAATATCGGCCCTAGCCTTTGCACGTCTCTCACTCCGACTGGGGCGTTCTGATCACTACCCCAACACGTAATGCATAGCCATTATTCATTGCAAATAATCTAACAGGCTTTTATTCAACGATATCATTCAACTATATCAGTAAAAGATATATCCAAGGCTATATTTAAAGCTATAGCTAACCCATCCAGCTGAATAAAAATCAAGAAATGTGAATAAAGTTAGAGATTTACAGGGCTTGAGTCGTGAGGTGGGGTGGGGATGAGTTAGAAGTGGCCCCGTGACTGATAAGGATAAGAGGTGATAGCACTGGTGTGTGGTGGGGTGGGAGGGTGAGGGAGAGAATGAGGGACAGTAGGGACAAGTGAAGGTGTGGATGAGCGAGACGGTAGGGAAGGTAGAAGGGGACGAAGAGGAGTGTGTGGTTGTGTGTGGAGATGAGGGAGAGGAGAAGAGGAAAGGCATGGGGAAAGGGAAAAGGAAAGGGAAGGGAAGGGGAAGGAAAGGTGAGGGTATGGTGTGGGTATGGGTGTAAGTGAGAGAAGGTAGAAGAAGAGGAGGGTGTGGATGGGTGAGCGGGTGAGGGGATGAGGGAGGGTGAAGAGGGAAGGGGAAGGGTAAGGGTTAGGTTTAATGTGTGTGTGTGTGGGGGGGGGTAACATGTCACACTCGTCTCCAATATTAGACTGCAGAGTGATCATACGGTGTGCAATACGCCAATGCAGTCTCATTCCTTTTCTGTCCAGTTTTCTAATACAAGAGTTTACTAGTTATCTCAGTTTTAATACACGCAACAGGTCGGCTCTGACAGTCTCAAGCCGTATTTCCTCTGTCTATGACCTCTACTCTTTTATACGCAATGTGTCCAGCCATCTCTAGTTGGTTGGTTTTTGGAGTTAATTCTTTATGTTCAGTTCTCTCCGGAATGGCAGTTTATACAGGATTCTAGCCTTTGCACTACACTACACTATACTCTATTCACTTCATCTATAATATTTTCACTTTAACTTGGCCCAAATTTTCGTCTTTTTGTAGCTTACTTCACGTAGCTCAGTGGCAGAATAAAATGATGCTACGGCTCTACATCTTTTCCACACACTTCTTCGCCAATAGCGCCTTATTTTTGTGTTAATATATTGGAGAAATGGCAATTTTACGACGTTAGTGTAAAATGAGTATAGGAGTAAAATGACCATCTTTCCATCTTAAATGCTGAGCTACAACAAGAGCTTAACATTACAATAAAACGTTAGTCACGAAAAGGTGCTATGGAATGGATGCAGGAGCCGTAGTATTACCTTATTCTGCCACTGAGCAACGGTCAATAAGCTGCAATATGATGAAAATCTCCGCCTAGTTAAAATGAATGCAGTACAGTAACCAAGGAGACTCATTCGTACCTCATAACCAAGGGCTCACTGAATTTCACGCAACCACGATATATTGATAAAGATATGGGAATTGTCCAGTTCCATCAGATGAAAAGATCCCTCACACCCAAGGGTATAAAGAAGCATAATTGAGTATATTATACCATGAGGCGACATACCCGGGCACTCTCGCCTGATACTGTGTTTGTGCAAGTAACAGATGGTCACATGATGCGGCCTCACAACATAAACACACACATACATACACGCACACATACACACGAAAACACACATGCAAATACACATACAGTTAAACACACATACTCACAAAACACATAAATACACTTACACATGCATACATACATACACCAAAAACACACTGTACATATGCACACAAAAACCGTATACAAACACACGCACACATAAAAATACATACATATACTGTACACATATGTATACTGTATATACACACGCACACATACATATATACACATAATCATCATCATCATCATCTTCACCACCACCACCACCACCACATCACATCATACGCACACATACACATAATCATCATCCCCACCACCTCCACTACCACAACCACCACCAACACCATCATCATCATCATCATCTTCACCACCACCACCACCACCACATCACATCATACGCACACATACACATAATCATCATCCCCACCACCTCCACTACCACAACCACCACCAACACCATCATCATCATCATCATCGCATCTCTAATAAAGAAATCCTGCCTTATCTCTTTATTACTTCAGTTAATATTCCCAGTCAAAATTGGCGGTAGTTAGGGCTTATCAGTTACGTGGTATCAGTGGAGCTTCAGTATAAGGGAAAGTAACAGGAGAGATAGACAGACAGATAGATAAATATAGACAGAGATAGATAAACAGGCAGACACAGAAACAGACATAAACAGATATTGACTCATCCTTGATATCAGAGAAAGTAATGCGAAATTACAGGTGTGTGTGTGTGTACTACCACCTACAACACAGCCCATACTGTAATTATACTCAGAGCTAAAGTTACGTGTAATCCTTCTGTACATTTCATTGGCCAGATTATTAAAGTAGAATTTCCAGGTAAGAAAGGGAATTACTGCAGATTAACGGCACTAACACCTGAGGACATTTATGCTGAGTGCTACCTGATATACGTAGCACCTTTCTGGTTTTTTTTTACTCCCCTCCCAACTCTCTCTCTCTCTCTCTTTCTCTCGTTGGCATAGCTGGCTTCGTAGCACCTCCTCCCTGGCGACTTATTTTGCATATAGCGACTTACTATAGCTTTTTAATACTGACATACTTAACACTAATAACAAGAGGATATTGAGCTGTAATGTGCAAAATCTATCTATCCATCTAGTTAACTAACCTACCAACCAGCCTATGTACGTACTTATCAACCATCTGCTTTCCTATGCACCTACCAACCTACCTTCCTATCAACCAATCTACCTGCGTACCTACCAACCAATCTACCTACCTATCTACTTTCCTATCAACCAATCTACCTACCTACCTGTGTACCTACCTACCTTCCTACCAACCAATCTACCTACCTACCAACGCGTCGACCTACCTCCTCAGCTACCCACCCACCAACCAGTAAGCACATGGATGGGACTTTGAGATAATGAAGCGAGGTGAAAGATAAGCAAGCGTTTTTATCATTCACTTGTACACTCACCACCACGACAGACAGTGCTTTGAGATTCCTCCAACTGTATAACTACTAAGGTTAAGTTAGTAGGATGCAGGAGAGGAACAACTTGAGACTGCAGTCCACCGAGTTGACATTCAGATGAGCCTGGCACCATAACTACAACACAAGCAACAATAACAACAATAACAGCAACACGGATAGGTGTGAGGTAGGTTAGGTTAGGAGAGGTTAGGGTGGATTAGTAAATGAACAGGTTAGGTTAGGAGAGGTTAGGGTGGATTAGTAAATGAACAGGTCAGGTCAGGTTAGGTTAGGTTAGGTTAGGTTATGGTAGGTTAGGTTAGGTTAGGTTAGGTTATGGTAGGTTAGGTTGGGTAGGATGATATATGGCCGTAGTCTTGAACTGTGGGAAGGCGTTCACCTTGCCTTATCAGTATCTTTTGGTAGTCTTAAAAGGATAGCGTTCCCTTGAGAACGGGAAAGGACTACCTCAGCATAGTGTGCTGGACCAATACGCTATGCCAAGGTAATCCTCTCTTGTTCCAAAGCGAACGTTATCCTCCAATATATTACCACTATGCCGGGAATCGAACCCGGGACTCTCAGGTGAGAGCCAGGCAGCTTACCACTACACCACGACCAGGAGAGTCCCGGGTTCGATTCCCGGCATAGTGGTAATATATTGGATGATTTTTCCTGTGTAAAGTACAGGTTTCTCATTTCGAACGTTATCTTTTTAAAACTATCAAAAGATACGGATAGGGCAAGGTGAACGCCTTCCCACAGTTCAAGACTAAGACCCATAGTGTTAGGTGGGAAATGAGTAAGTACCTGAAAGTCGTGTGAGTAATGGAATAAGAGGTGAGTGATTGACCTTTTGAGCGAATCTGACTCTCTCTCTCTGAACTAAATCTCTACAGATAAAGATCCTCTTAAAATTAGTTTATGTCCACGATTTAATCTTATTATTGTTATTATTTATGGGAATAATGCACAAGGAAACATAGCACTACCTGTCTGTCTGTTATAAAAATCCTACATTACGGAGTCATTACGGAAAGAAAAATATTACTACAGACGTTCAACTGATTGCCCAATTTCGGCTACTTTTTTTTTTTTTTTTAAGGCTAGAGGGCTGTAACTACGTCTAGCTCATTCACCTTCACTTGGAAGACTTTCGTCACTTTAAAACTTATTTTCTGTACCAGAATATTAAGACAATGCTACAGCTCAACATCCTTTCCACAGCACTTCTTTGTGACTAGCACCATATTCAAGTGTAAATCTCTTGTTACAGGTCAGGATTTAGGATGCAGTGAAGGTAATTATAAGCCTGATCACGTGAACTGAGGAAAAAGTAAACCTGTATCCAGGGAATTAGTGATCACATCGAACACATCATATCGACCCCAACACCACAGATGTGACCTTGTGATGATTATACTATCATTACAAGATGCGATATACCCCACCCCACCCCACCCTGCCCAACCCCACCTCACACCCTGCCCCAACCCACAACAAACCTCAATCCTGCTTCACCCCACCTCATTCCCTGCCTCGTCCCACACCCCACCTCCATTCTGCCTCACTTCACCCTGACCAGCTCTATCCAACATCCTGCCTACTCTTCTTCATTCTGCCTCACCCCACCCTCCCCAACCCCACCTCCATCCCAGCCTGCCTCACTCTGTCTCACCCCACCTCGACCCCACCTCACCCCGCACCCCACCTCAACCCTACAGCACCTCCGTCCCAGGCTACCTAACCCTACCTCACCCACACCACACCACACCACAATCCTGCCTCACTCCCTGCCCAGACCCACCTCGCCCCCACCCTGCTCGAGACATTTTTAAAGGATGCAGAGCCGTGGTAATTTTTCTGCCACTGAGCTACGTGCAGGAAAAAAAACAAAAACAAAATCTGGGCCAAGCCAAACTTGGCCCAGAACTGCCACCTCCCCATCACAAATGCTTGGTTGTAGCAACGGACGAACACCAGAATATGATGCTAGTCACGAAGAAGTGCTATGAAAAGGAT
This sequence comes from Birgus latro, assembly GCA_018397915.1. Lineage (NCBI taxonomy): Eukaryota > Metazoa > Arthropoda > Malacostraca > Decapoda > Coenobitidae > Birgus > Birgus latro. The sequence goes on from JAGKTI010023865.1 coordinate 12,141, forward strand.
GCAGAGCTGCAGCACTGTCTTTACCACTGGGCTACGGGAAATGAGCTACAAAAGAACGAAAATCTGGACCAAGTTCAGATCAAAGAGCTAAGCATAAAACAATCGTCTCTCCATCTTGAATGCAGAGACAGAACAAGAGATTAATGATAGAATAAGGTGCTAGTCACGAAGAAGCGCTGTCTTGATGCTTACTTATGAGGTGTATCAGTAACACGAATTTCAAAAGCACCGCTACTAAAACTTCTGACACACGCCTACAACGATAACACACTCATGACGATCAGGTATATTATCTTTATTTTGTGTTCAGTTATTATTATCGCTAACCCGACAATACTGATTTATTTCAGGAATGCATAAACACTTCTTATCAACGGGAAAAGTGTTCGTTTGCCTTTCACGACAGAACTATTTATGTGTATTAAATATGGACGGTTAGTATCCTGTTAGTGCCTAAAACGTGATCTGTGAAAGAAAAGTCTCATTTACCTTGTCACGGCACAAATTTTGACGAGTATTCAGTGTGGACGGTTAGTGCCAACACCACCATCACCACATCTCACCCCACACAGAGCAGAATGGTTAGAGCTGTTGGCTAGCAGAATTAGTACTGTCTGACTAGAATGTGTGTGTGTGTGTGTGTGTGTGTGTGTGTGTGTAATAATAATAATAATAATAATAATAATAATAAACGGTTTATTAATAATGCAGTCCTGGGGCTGAAAATTTGTACAGGGGGGTGGATTATATACCTTATTCTAGGAGCTAAAACTACCTAAATCTAAGACTTAACATGTAACTACGGTCTACTGTACATTGTTTATGCCTCGGATGATGGTGGGGATGGCACTTCGTCTGTACCTATCCGTGCGTGGGGCTTTCAAGGGCACGAGTTTGTTCGTGTGCCTCGTTGTTCTAGTGGGGGGCGGCGCGTCAGGTGGGAGGAAGTGCCGGTGTCGCTGACTGCTCAGTAAGCCTCCACCGAATATGGTGAGTGCTTGCTGGTATCTCTCGGCCAGCGTGGGCAGGCTCAGGCTAGTTAGGGCAGTGTTGTAGTTGACATATGCAGGGCCAAGGATGACTCTGCATGCCCTTTTCTGGACTCTCTCCAGCTGCTGAGTGGTGTTCAGGGAGGATGACCAAGCTGGAGAGGCGTAGACGAGTTTAGGGAGGATAAAGGAGGTGTACACTCCCCTGAGCTCGCTCGCCGGTGTTCCCAGAGACCTGAGCCTGCGCAGCATGTAGAGGCGGTAAGATGCTGCTTTCACCACACTGGCCACGTGCTGCCCCCAGGATAGATGGTCGTCCAGGACCACGCCAAGCAGCTTGAAGGTGTTGACTACCTGGAGTGGGTGGGGGCCGATGGTGAGCTGGGGTGGTGGTACAGCTGTTTTTGACGTGCAGACGTGCATCACCACGGTCTTGGTGTGGTTAATGGTTATACTGTTGTCCTGTGTCCACGTCTGCAGTCTGTCCAGCGTGCGCTGAAGCGACGTGTAGTCTGGCGCCCTGTTGTTAACGGTGATGCCGACAGTGCAGTCATCCACGTATTTCCAGCGATGTGGGGTGTCAGTGAGGGCGTCATTTATCATCATCAGGAAACACAGTGGCCCCATCTTGGTCCCCTGGGGCACCCCGCAGGTTAGCTGGCGAAGCGAGGAGACATAGCCCTGATAACGGACGGCCTGCTGGCGGTCAGTGAGGAAATCAGCCAGCCACGCTATCAGGTCAGGGTAGAGTCCCAGATTTATGGCCTTGTTAATGACAACAGAGTGATCTACAAGGTCAAATGCCTTTCGGAAATCCACAAAAGCGAGGGCAAGAGAGGTGTCGCGTTTGTCCAGGTGGCTGTGTATGAATTCAAGACAATTGACTAGGTAGTGGGAGGTGGAAGTGGCTTTAATATTTCCAAATTGTCTTTCATCAATGTGTTTAATAATTTTGGAGTAAGACCAGTCAAACACAAAATCTTCACAGATAAGGCTGGGGATGGGGGTGATAGCGACTGGCCTGAGGTCATTGAATGACTGAGGGTTTGTTGTCTTGGGGATTGGGGTGACATATGAAATCTTCCAGTCCCCAGGAACTGAACTTTGTGAGAGGGAAGCTTTGATAATAGAACAAAGGGGAGTGGCGAGCTCTAAAGCAAATTCTTTATAAATTTTGATGGGGAGGTCAGTTGGGGTAGTGGCTCTGTTAGATTTGAATTTTCTGATCCTCGTGACAATATCAGCTTCATGGACAGAGTGGGGAGTGGAGGGGGAAGGCAGGTAGGCAGGTAGAGATGTGGTGGTGAGAGGGGGTAGAGTCTGACAGATAGCGGCAAAATGACCGTTAATTTCCTCTGCCGCTATCTCAGAGGGTAGGTGTGAAGTACAGGGGAGAGAGGTGGAAAGTTTTTGTAGACCGCACAGCGACTTGACCTTGTAGAACCACTGACTGCTGTTGGCCTGTGTGTGTGTGTGTGTGTGTGTG
>JAGKTI010023866.1:0-14615 GCA_018397915.1 Birgus latro
TACAGTCCTCCTTAACCTCTACCTTCCTCAAGATCTTTGCATCATCAGCAAACAGACTTGCATAACTGTTCACTCCATCTACCATATCATTTACGTAAATCAGGAACATTACTGGTGCCAACACTGAGACCTGCGGGACACCACTTGTTACTTCTCTCCGTCCAGACGTCCTGTTCTCATATGTCTGTCTCTCAAAAAGTCTTTCATCCATTCCAGGAGGTTTCCCTTCAGTCTTCCTCTATGCTCAAGTTTCCACATTAGTCTCTAGTGGGGCACCTTGTCGAAGGCCTTCTCCAAATCTAAAGACACACAGTCCACCCAACCGTCTCTCTTCTGTAGCACGTCAATTGCTCTTGAGTAAAAGCTCAACAAGCCGGAAACACATGACCTTCCACTTCTGAATCCAAACTGACTTTCAGTAAAAATATTCATCTCATCCAGATATTTTATCCATCTATCTTTCAGGATCCTCTCACACAATTTTGCAACCATGCTGGTTAGGGACACTGGTCTGTAGTTCAGGGGTTCTTCCTAGTTTCCTCCCTTATAAATTGGTACCACATTTGCTCTTTTCCATTCCTGAGGCACTTTCCCCTCTCCCAGAGAACACACAATTAAACTGTGAACCTTATCTGCCAGTTGTTCTCATTCTTCATTACCCAATTAGAGATTCCATCTGGTCTTGGGGCTTTCCTTACATCTTGAGTTTCCAGTAATTTATACACTTCCTCCACTTCCATTTTTATATCTTTTATCACTGCATTTCTAGTCACTTCCTCCCCCTCCACAAACTCCTTTTCATTAGTAAAAACTGATTGGAAACATTTGTTCATTATTTCAGCTTGCATTGCCGCATCTTTATACACCTCTCCTTTTACTTTCAGTTTGGTGATTCCTTCCTTTTGTTTCAATTTGCCATTGACAGATCTATAAAACAATTTGGGTTCATCCTTACATTTGTCAGTTATACCTTTTTCAAAGTTCCTTTCTTCCTCTCTATGTATTCTTGTACATATATTCATTTTTAGTTCATTTATATTCTTCCTTTGTTCTGTTATTACCTCTTTCTCCATTTATTCCATGCCATGTCCCTCTCTTTTTTTCACTATCATACACCTTCTGTTAACCTACCCAGTCCCGACTGGTTTTTTAGCCAGCCTACCCCCAGATCCTGACCAATTTTCATTTTTTTTTTTTTTTGTTCAAACCTCCGCTTTTGGTGAGAAACATTGAAAATTCATTGAGAAATTGCCCTCCTGAGGTTACGAATGTTGATACAGGTGTCATTTAGCCTTACATTTTCCTTCTTTTTCGGGGTACCTGGCTAAAGAAAACAAACTATGGAAGGGTTAACCAATTCAAACCACTTTAAATTACGTATTTATTTATTTATTTGTTACGAATTTATGTGTAGCACAAGTGTAGATTGGTTTTCATACAATAATATAGGCGAGAAAAGCATTGTTCACTCACCCAAAACCTCAGTATATGGCACCTTTCTTTACGACATTACCACCTCATCACTTGTTTGTTTCTACTTCTAGCTTCTTTGTTTCTTTGCCCTTCACCTCAAGAATCACTTTCACCGTGAATTTCGTTATTGGAGAGACCATGGGGCAACATACCTTTGCTGCCCTGGTTACTGCTAACAGGTGAATTGTCCAGTGTGGGGGGGAGGGGGGTTAGGTGGGGCCAGGCAGTCTCCCACATATGCCTACCAAAAATCACCTGTGAATGTTGAAAAATGTGCACACAATGGGCCTTGCAATTGAGTGACGTACGATGCACGTCGGTGGGTCTGTCCACGGAAAAAAGTAGCGACGGGCATTGTACATCGGTGGGACTCGGCGGGTTAAACCACTTCTTTTTCCTGTTTTGTTTCCCACTTACTCTTGGAACATATTTTTCCACTCTTGAATTATAGATGTCCAGAAAGATATCCCACTTCCCCTGAATCTCTCTTGTTTCTCTGAATTTTCTCCAGTCCACATTTTCAAAAAATTTTCTCAATTCTGTAAAGTTTCTTCCCCAAAGTTACATCTTCTCTGCCTATAAAACTCGTCTCTTGGTACCATGTTCCCTGTTATCATCTGGAACTCAGTGACCACATGATCACTTTTTCCTATAGGAGACAGATATTTCAAAGATTCAGTTACGTCAGGTTCTTTGGTTAGCAGTAAATCTAATCTTGCTGGTGTGTCATCACCTTGGAATCGTGTCTCTTCTTTGACCCACTGCATCATTACATTATTCATTACTGTGTTTAACAATATAGTGCCCCATGATTCATAGCTGCCTCCTGAGTCCCATTCCTCCCAGTTCACCTCTTTACCAGTGTGTGCGCTTGTATGCATGCATGCCGTAGATTTTTATAATATTGGTGTGTTAGTGGGGTACTTTTTGATAGATGTATAAGGAAAAAAGGGTGACTGGACAGGTTGCCAGTGTCAGGCCTGGATAATGGTTTTTTCCAGTACATTTATAGTGTGTTTGTACAAATTGTGACAGCCTGTCAGTATCAGGTAGATGCACTACCCAATGGCCCACAGTACTTTATGGGGCAGTTCTCTGAAACATACAGGGAGATCAAGAGTGGACATTCCTGTTGTGCATTGGATTGCATTAGCCTCGTTATCCTCAGTACAATTATAGATATGTAGTGGTCTTGCTAGTTAAACCAATGCAACCAGATGTGGCCCATAAACATTTGATTCTGAGGGGTGGTGGTGGTTTATTGCTCACATGATGCAACTCATGAGAAAGCAACTGGTCACTTACTTTCATTGTCTGAACTTTATGGCTTAGCCCCAGGCCCCTACACTTCTGATAGGGCTGTACTTAATATGAATGGTTGTATGCATTTTTATCTGACTAAGTAGCTGATGCGCATATGATTTGTCATAGGCTGGCAATTCATATACGAAGTTGCATGTATGTCATTGGGATAAAGTACAACAAAATTCTCTGGAATTAAACCATCATGAACCCCTTTGTTGTACATCCAAACCATCATAAATTCATTTGATATACAGCTATTGACAAGCCATCCACTCACTCGATGTAGTGCTGCTGTCGGTTGTCTGCCCTTTCGTCTCCTTCCTTCCTCTTTTGTCTTTCTTTACTTCATTCCTTCCTTGTCTTTCTGCCTATGGGTGACTTTACATTCCCTCTTCCGTCTTTCTTTCCTCCATTCTTTCCTCTTCCTTCTGCTTGTGGGTGATTTGACATTGAGTGACAAGCCAAATGGTTTCCTGTACACCAGGAAACCATTTACTATGCTGGGTGGTAACCATATAACCAAATTAAGGTGCCTGGTGGTTAAGTGGGTAATTATGGTGCTCCAGTCAGATTGTGCCGGTGAAGGTTTATATCCGAGGGGTGGTTGGGGTTTATTGCTTGCATAATGCCACTCAGGGATGAGTGAGGCTGGTCACTCTCATCTTAAATGTCAGGATCAACCTGCCTAGCCCCGGGCTCCTACGCTGCTCGTGGAGCAACGTAGGATTGGCTGATGGATGGATGGACAAGCTGTGTTCAGTTATTATATGTTCTGCCAGCAACATCAACAGTCATTGAAGTTGCATTTCTTAACAGATATGTATATCTGTTGCAGGTGATTGAAAAATCCATGAGTGAGGAGTTCCTGCAATGTTTCCAGGACCCCCAGACTTTGGTTCACCCTGGTGGACACTTCATACCTGCTACAGTAGCCTGCAAATCCACCTATATAAATTTCTTTCAGCAGATGTGCTGATTACTTGGGTATGGGTGCTAAGCTAGTAGTTTCTGAAAGTTCTTGAATGTGATATAACATGTCAGTCTGTGTTTTCACTGCTATTTGGTGACATTTCAGCTAGAGAGATTAAGTTAGAACTCCATACACTCTTGTAAGAATTACAGTTTATTTTTCTGTAGCTTTTAGAATGCTTTCCAGCATAATTTCTTCCACCTTGTTCTTGGCTTGTGTTTACATTTGTCTTCACTCTGTTGACAGCCAAGATTTCTTTCAGCTGAACAAAATCATCTGGTGCCTCCATGCTTATAATGAACTGCATTAATAGCCATTGTTGTTACAACCAACCCAAGCCCATGTGCATGTGACCCTGGTGAACAGCAAGAAACTGGCCACTTCATGCAGATGCTCTTAGGGATCTTTTACTGAGGTTGTGTTGAAGGATTTTCTTTTAGTGATAGAGTGGTGCATGAGATGAGTAAGTGATTTGTGGTGTGAGGGACTGCATTATAGTGATCATAGTGGAGTATTTATGAGTGATAGTGTCATGTCTCTTGGGGAAGAGTATTTCTGAGGAGTGGATGTCTGGCTGAGGTTCATGAAGGATGCTTTTGACTGGAGGTTTGCGATATCAGTGGTGGCTATGTTCTAATGAAGTGTAGTTTGGATGGAGGAGGAGTGATGTTATTAAAACACTGTATAGTGCTGGAAGGTTTTGTTTTGTTTTTTGTTTCTTTGTGCAGGTAGGTGATGCCATATAAAGTTACATGGGTGTGATGGATCTTGAGATGAAGCGATGCATTGTGTGCTTCCCCATATATTTTTGTTTCATGATGTACTTGTACTATATTTATAGTTTTTGTGCATCCTGTTGGAGAGTTGCATCCCATGGTAGCATCAGTGTGCATGGATGGGAAGTTCACCCAAACAAGAAATTAGCCCAGCCCAAACAGTGTAACAACTTGTGTGCACAAGAAACTCTCACCTTTTCCACCCCCTGAAAGATGGATGATCAGCTGTAATGTTGGCACAAAGCTGCACTCCCAGAGATTAACACCTCAAGGGATGCAAATGTGCATTTTATATATATATACATATTCGTTCATTTTTGAAGGCTCCAACATGCGTGCATGTGTCAGCCTTGGTCACCGAATGGTGGTTCTCCATGCTGCTTGATCTCTGGCAGCTTCCCTGTTCATTCCCTGATCCCTGAGGTCACACTCAGTCACTTCGTCCAGGGTCTTTTTCGGTCTACCTCTCGCATTCCTACCCCTTACATCAGCACTTCTTACTTTCTGCACCCAGTTATCATCCCCCATCTTCTCCACATGTCCAAACCATCTCAATGTACTTCTCCTTATCACAACACCAATACACTCCAGTCCTGTCCTACCCTTCAACTCTTCTATCGTAAACCTACCCCCTCCAGGCCTCACACACAGGGTCACACTTTACATCCACCTAATCATTGTCATTTCTGTACAGTTGAGCCTGCAAACATGCCCTTCCTTTACTGCCTAAGTCTTACTATCATACAGCATTACACCTCTAACACATGCTGCATACAAAGATCCCTTATCATGGAGGGAGAACCCTCTCAGTGTCAGGAGAGACAACAGCTCCTTGAACTTCTTCCAACCACTCCTCATTCTAGCCACAGAGCTAGCTCCATCCTTACCTCCAGCACATAACATGTCTCCCAAATAACAGAACTTCTCCGCACACACTCAAGAGACTCACCAGCAAGTTCAGTCCTTTCACACCTGACAATATTCACCTGCTCTCCCCGACACACTGCACACATGAAATCAGCATTATCTCACAGTCTACCTCTAATACCACCACATCTCTTATGCACCCACTTATCACAGACACTGCACAAGATGGAATTGCTTCCTACGCCCTTGTGGCAAATCGCACATGGCCAGTCTCCCTCTCCTTTGACAGTACCACCACCACTCTTGATACCATCACTTTTGTTTTAGATGGGGATGCTCACCATCCACTCACTTGATGTAGTGCTGCTTTCGGGTGTCTGCCCTTTCCTCTCCCTTCTTCTTTCCTTCCATCCTCTTCTGTCTGTCTTTCCTTCATTCTTTCCTCTTCCTTCTTGCTACAAGTGACTTTACACTCCCTCTTCTGTCTTTCTTTTCTTCATTCTTTCCTCTTCCATCTGCCTGTGGGTGACTCTACACTGAGTGACAAGCCAAATGGTTTCCTGTACACCAGGGAACCATTTACTATGCTAGGTGGTAACCTTATAACCAAATTTTGGCACCTGGTGGTTAGTGGCTAATTAAGGTGCTCCAGTCTGATTGAGGTGGTGCAGGTCTATAGTGTATCCAAGGGGTGGTTTATTGCTCACGTAATGCCACTTAGGGATGAATGAGGCTGGTCACTCTCATGTTAAGGGGAGCCTTTCTGTAATATGTTTAACAGGTTAACATTTTTCTCTTCTACTGCCTTGTTTGTTGATTGATTTTCATGAAACAAAAAACAAAATGCAGAAAAAACCATTGCCATTAACTCTGAGCACTTACTTTTTAGCATATGTCAAACATATTTTGGGGAAAATTCCTGGAATGAAGCACATCTGCATACTTTTATAGGAAATGACCACTGAGTGTAGAAGGTCTTATATCTTAAAACTAATTCCACACAATTATTGTGCATGCTTTTCTGATTAAAATGCTTTTTGAATGATGAAAATCCATCCATAAATAGTGAAGATAGTGAATTTTGAATGTCAAAAAATGAAACTTTTCAGGATGAGCCAACAAAGATCAGCCTCAATTGAACTTGAGTAACATACAAACCTTCTATCGTAACCATACGAAACTTTGCACAAATATTGTACTAAGGGATTGTGTTTATTTATGTAAATTTGAGCCAATAAACCAGCTTCTAAAGTAACCCTTTTGCAGTACTTCACCACTGGGGATCTGAGTGACTGGACGCACGCTCTCATGTGTCGCGCTTTGCCCCACGCGACCAGAGTGCGACACCCTTCTTTTAATATTGTTTTTTTGTACTTAATAGATGTTATTATTCAGTAATATGCATTGAAGTAAGGGCAAAAGTGGTTTATTGACCCAAAAATGCAATAAATTTTTTTTTGAAAAAATTGATGAAAATCGATGGAAAGGCTCTTAAATGTCAGGACCAGCTTGCTTAGCCCCGGGATGCTACGCTTCTCATGGGGCAGTGTAGGATTGGATGATGATGATGATGATGATACTCTTAAACCCCTGTACCCCATATCATCTCTCCACTTCCAGAATCTTTCTTCTGCCTCCCTTTCATTCTCTGCAATCAACACCAAATCATCAGCATACAGCGTCTTCCACAGGAGTCCTTTTCTGAAGTCATGTGTGAGGGCTTCAGGTACCATGATAAACAACAAGGGACTGAAAACAGACCCCTGATGCACACCACCATTCACGGAAAACTCATCACTCAAATCTCCATTCACCCATACCTGGGTGTGAGCATCCACATACATGGCCATAACCACCCTAACTGTTGAACTTGTGACTGAATATTTAGTAGTAGGGGCTGAGCTGTAGTAGAGTACCAGTAGATTTGTAAGTTAACCTCAGGTCACTTGTAGTCAGTGCTGGGAGAAGTTAAAGATGAGTCTGTGGTTGATTGTAGTTTTATTTTTCTTCAAAGGGAAACAGAGGTTAATACTGAGTGTTAAGCTGCTAGCTAACTCTCTTTCTCCCAACTCTCTCTCTTCTAGTTTGACTTCCTCTTCTCCAGCTCCTAACTCGTCTTCCTGGTCTCTCTCCTAAATCTGATCTAGATTCCCCTTCTTTCTGGTGTAGGAAGTGCCTGTCACGTGGACTGGCTGTCAGTCGAAAGTTCTAGAAGCCTGTATGTATGTATGTTTTCCTCGTCAGCTTCCCACAGTGAGGGAATTTGCGAAGCTGTTTCCTGCTGTTGGTGAGAAAGGAAATGATGTGTCATTTCCTGCTGTATCAGCTTGACTCAGCCTCTGTGTTCTAGCTATTATTTATGACATTTTATGTTCCTGACATAACCAGCCACTCCTCAGTCCCAAGCTATCTCATTTTCAGATTTAATTTTAAGTTTAGGTGAGTTATAAACTGCTTTTTAGGCTTAGTTTTGCTTGTTTTAAAGCTCTTTGGGGTTTTAGGTGAGCTAGAAACTTGTATTTGGACTCATTTGGGTAGGTTTAAGACTTAGTTGAGGGAAACTCAAGGCTCATAAACACATCCCTATACTTTAACATGTTAAATCTACCCCGATATACGATATCTCACCTAGCGATGGGTTTTTACTAAACAAATTACCTTGTTAAACCGGGGTATAGTTGTGTATATCATCATCAGTCGTTTGAGTGTCCACTTCAGGACCAGCCTATCCCGACTGAAGTTGGGACGATACAGCCAATGTATTTCTACCAAGTGGCTTAGGCTGTCTGGTAGAGATTGTATGTAAGGTGAGAAGTGCTTGTAAGTGAAATATAGTGCTGAAGTGGCTTTGGATGTGTGTGTAGTCTGTGAAGCAAGTGTAATCGTCTGTGAAGCAAGTGTAATCGGCCCGCGCAAGCCGACTGGGTGCAAGCATACTTTATAGTAAGCGACACTGGTTCAGCCACAGCAGCCCTTATGTCCACGAAAGCAGTATGTGGCCGGGAGAACACTCCCAAAGTTTCTTACCCCGGCGGGGCGCAAACCCTGGTCCTCCCACGTACAAAAATGCACACTTTACCACTGTACCACAGAGGCTTCAGTTGTGAATATATATATATACAGTAATCTTTCTACTATCCGGACGTTCACTATCCGGATACATCACTATTCGGATATTGTGGGCTGATGGCCGAACCCCCCCCTGCGTCAGTTTAAATATCCCGCCCTCGTCGACTAGCTCCCTTCCCACTCAATCTCCCTCCTACTAGTTCTGTCTCAACTCCCGTGAACAGTGGATGGCTGTCCGATCGTTTGCGGTATTTTCGTTCTTGTTTAAATAATCAAAAGTCACAGTGCTAAGGATTAAGTGTAGTTAAACACTGGATTACTGGACATGCTTCAAGAGCAATTTATGACCACTGTAAAAACCTTAGAGATGGGGGTAAACAACAATCATGGACTGTAAGTAAACATTGTCAGCTGCTAAATATTTTCCATAATCACTTCTAAATCCTCATTCTCTGGTTACATTTTATTTACTTCATGCTTTGTGTCCAATATTTGAGTGCACAGGCTGTGAAAGAGGTGATTTTTCTCAGTAATTACCATGTCTCTTACATAAGTTCACTATCTAGTCAACTGGTGAACATTTTTGCCCCACACACCTCTAAATCATAATTTTTCTGGTTACATTTTATTTACTTCATGCTTTGCATCCCATATTTGAGTGCATGGGCTGTGAAAAGGTGATTTTCTCAGTAATAATCATGTCTGCCTTACTCACCTCAAAATCATCATTTTTGGGTTAAAATTCGGTTAATTCATGCTTTGTGCCAATTATTTATGTGAATGGGGCCTTAATTAAGTGCTATGCATGTCCAGGAGGGAGGTAGGTAGGTGGTTTTCTGATTTAAGTTAGGTTAGGTTAGGGTCAAGAAAGACCGGTGCTGTTGGTGAACAGTGAACACCTTTGCCATACCTAACTCTTTTTCTGGTAACAATTTATTTATTTGATGTTTTGTAACCCATATTTTAGTGCATAAGATATGAGAAATGATGATTTTCATAGTGATAGCCACGTCCGATACTTACTTACACTAAGCTGCCAACTCGTGAACACCCCTGCCTTACTCACCTCAGATTCATCATTTTTGGGTTAAAATTTGATTAATTCATGCTTTGTGCCAATTATTTATGTGAATGGGGTCTTAAGTGCTATGCATGTCCAGGAGGGAGGTAGGTAGGTGGTTTTCTGATTTAGGTTAGGTTAGGTTAGGGTCAAGAATGACTGGTGCTGCTGGTGAACATTGAACACCTTTACCATACCTAACTCTTTTTCTGGTAACAGTTTATTTATTTGATGCTTTGTATCCCATGTTTTAGTGCATAAGATGTGAGAAATGATGATTTTCATAGTGATTGCCACGTCCGATACTTATTTACACTAAGCTGCCAACTCATGAACATCTATGCCTTACTTACCTCAAAATCATCATTTTGGGGTTAAAATTCAATGAATTCATGCTTTTTGTCCATTATTTAATGCATATGGTGTGAGAAAGGGTGATTTCATAGTGATTTCCATGGCTGATACTTACTTACACTTGCTGGCAGGTTGTGAGCACCTATGCCTTACTCATCTCTAAATCATCATTTTTTGGTTAAAATTCAGTTAATTCATGCTTTGTGTGCATTATTTATGTGAAAGGGGACTTAAATAAGCGCTATGCATGTCCAGTAGGGAGGTAGGTAGGTGGTTTTCTGATTTAGGTTAGGTTAGGTTAGGGTCATGAATGACCAGTGCTGGAGCTTCAGGGCCACTATCCGGACAAGACCATTATCCGGACATGGCTTTGGCTCTATTACGTCGGATGGTGGAGGGATTACTGTATATACAGTAAGTCCTCGTATTTTGACGCATTTTACTTCGACACTTGATTTTTCGCGATAGAAAAAAGTTTCCGACATGTCGCAAGCTTCGTCACTTTTTCCCAAATTTTGTCGCCGCTTCCAGCGAGCAGCCGACACTCAGCAGACAATGCATACTGATGCTCATTTGTTGGCGGCCATCTTGCGACCACCCTGCCCTCTATCGATACAGCGGCGGTACTTCAGACCCCTTCACCATTGTGTATTTTGTGCAAACGAGAAGCAGAGGACTTTGCAGCTCATTGATGAGGGGTTGACAGCCCCTGAGATACATCGCCTGACTGGGGCTCCTGACAGCACCATAAGGACACTCAGAAAAAACAAGGCAATTCTTAAAAAGCAGGTGAGTGCACGTAAAATAACAATAAAGTAAATGTGTGTGTTTTTTTCCCCCTCAGCCTTTATATGTGCCACGTTTTTTTACTGTGTCAATATCCACCTAATGGAGTTAGTTTTTAGAGTTAACCAACCAAGTGTTAGTTAGAACAATTCAGGGGAAGAATATACAGTATTGTAATGAAAATCGGTAACATTGGTTACTGTTATGTTGCATTATACCCCTAAGGAAGAACAAAGAACCTCTCAGCAAGCGAGTGATGTAAAATAACAATAAAGTAAATGTGTGTGTTTTTTTTCCCCTCAACCTTTACTTGTGCCACGGTTTTTTACTGTATCAATATTCACCTGATGGAGTTAGTTTTTAGAGTTAATCAACCAAGTGTTAGTTACAACAATTCAGGGGAAGAATATGCAGTATTGTAATTAAAATCGGTAATGTTGGTTACTGTTATGTTGCATTATACCTCTAAGGAAGAACAAAGAACCTTTCAACAAGTAGGTGAGTGCACATAAAATAACAGTAAAGTAAATGTGTGTGTTTTTTTTCCACTCAACCTTTATTTGTGCCGCGGTTTTGTACTGTATGAATATCCACCTAATGGAGTTTGTTTTTTTTGCAGAATCAGACGCACAAGCCTACACACAGCAGAGGTGGACGAAACGGCTGTAAGACACCACTTAACACACTACAACTTAGGTGTGGTTGACATAACACAGAAAGCGATGAACTCTAGTGAAGAGAATGAAAGGCCATATCACACTGCACAGGAGAAGATGACTACCCAGAAATTGTCCCACACCCTGTCCACCATAACTGACATGGCAACAACCTTCGAGACATACATTGGGAGTATGCCTGAGGCTACCCAGATCCTATCCACCTTGAATGATCTTAAGTCTCAATTGATGGCAGTCTACAACAGAAACCTACTGGAGCAGAGACAAGCCAGACTCAAACGTTTTTTTAATGTGACAGAGAATGTGGTTGCTATTATGCAAGACTTAGATGTGACAGGAGAGGAGGATGAAGGAGGAGAAGTGGACAGAGAGGAAGTGGAGTTGCTGTAGCCTGAATTCGACTTTGAGGGCTTCGGCTTAGGTGATAGGGCTTCCCCAGAGAGGCCCATGTCACCCAGTAACTAGCCCATCCACCCTCAACACACCTTCACCTGCCACTCATGCCAATGTTTACTTTATTTCTGGTAAGGATTTTTGGTTTGCAGCTCTTTATAACAGTTCTAATGTCATTTCAGGTACATGTTGATTGTGTTATGCTGTATTAGCAACTAGTAAACACTCCATATTTAATTTTGGGTAGGGCCTGTTTGGTGTTATAGGACTTTGGTATGGTAAGGTAGCAGTCCCACTGGAATGCCCATCTATTTTTCCCACAGGTTCTTAACTTCACACTTCTTTGTTTCACGTTTCGCGACGTTTTGGCGGAACATCAAAACAGCGAGAAATGAGGACTTACTGTAAATATATATATATATACAGTGAAAGCTCGATTATCCAGGCTCGGATTATCCAGCCTTCGGTATATCCGGGCCGTGACTGAATGGTTCAGTGGTACAGTAATACATAGAATTATTCGTACGATAGCTCCGGTTGCTAGCGAGCGAGGCATGGGTAAACGAGCGTGAGTCTGCCCCCCCACCCACACCTCCTGCTCACAACTCGATCACATGGATGGCAAGGTGGAGTTTTGTTAGGCGATTGATAACCTAACCTAGCCTAACATTGCTTAACTACCTAAAAATTTAACCTATCCTAACCTGGGCTCCAGTTGGAGATTTGGGAAACGAAATCCACTTCTAATTGAAATCCACTTCTTATTATGCTGAATAAGTTTCTTCCACTGTGCCAGAAACAGTTGTAGGTATGGCCTAAAGAATGTGATGATAAAGGAGGAAATCTTTCAGCAAGAGAAGGCAATTATTAACAAATTCAAAGTAGAATAATACAGAAAACAAAGTAGAGGAATATGAATTGAACTGGTAAAGTCTTTAGGCTGTATGCTTAGACGAAAATTTATGGGTTTCACAATTTTAGGGGATGAAATGGAACAGAAATGTTTGCTAATCAGAAAAAAATTACTCTACCATCTCACGTGTTCTCTTAAGTTAGCATTCAGTTTCACATTCTTCGTTAGATATTCCGCTTCCCATTTCAGACTGGCAGAGCATACAGTTATTTCTCTTTCAGTTAAGTGTACATTATGTTTATTCTTTTGTTCGTTCTTAAGTGTGTGTGTGAAAGAGAGAGTATTGATGCAAACAATAATGTATTACATTAACCCCTTCATAGTTGTCGGCCTCGAACGATGCTTTACTGTACCAGTGTCAATGACGATGAGTTAAAAGCTATGTATAAAAAAAAAAAAAACGAGCAATTATGGGAAGGGATCGAAGGTCACTGATATGTTTACACGACCCTACTCTACTGTCGCAAGCAGCCAGGCGGTCAATTCCTCTCAGATGTCTTCGCCGATATGTTTAAATGCTAATGTAACATGCCCCTTAATTTTGATTAAGTTTCTTCCATTATGCCGAAAACAATAGTAGATAAGGCTTAAGGAACATTATGATAATAAGAGAGGAAATCTTGCTGCAAGAGCAAGGTAATTTACCACCCTCAAAATAGGCAGAAAAATACAGAAAACAAACTAGAGGAATATAAATTGACTTGGCAAGGTCATTAGGCTGTATGCTTACATGAAAATTTATAGGTTTCACAATTTTAGGGGACGAAATGGAGCAAAAATGTTTACTAGTCAGAAGAAAAAAAAAACTTTTGTCTCATGTCTTCTCATAAGTTAGCATCCCACATTTTTTGTTCAATGTCGCGGTTCCCAACACATTTCGGACTGACAGAGCATACAGTTATTTCTGCTCTTTGCAGCTAAGTGTACATTTACTGCTCATTCTTCGTTTGTTGTTATGTGTACGTTTGAGACAGTATTGATACAAATAATTATGTATTTCATTAACCCCTTCATAGCTGCCATCCTTGAACAATGCATTACTGCACCGGTGTCAATGACGTTGAGTTAGGGAGCTATAAAATCTTCGAACAATTATGGGAAGGGAACGAAAGTCACTGGTATGGTTATACAAACCTGCTGTACCATCCCAAACAGCCAGGCGGTCAGTTCATCCCAGATGTTTTCGTCAGTATGTTTTAATGCTAATGTAACATGCGCCCTAATTTTATTCTTTCACGATTCATAGCAAATCAGAAGATGGGTTTAGGGACAAAAAAAAAATTAATAGTGCACCAGATGAGTCTTACCACATCTGTAAGAAAATGAAACTGATTTTGGAACATAGAAAAAATGGTTCCAAGGCCTGCCACGGGAGCACACAAATTTCTGAACTCACGGCCATTAAGGGGGGCTAAACATATGCTTTACTGTAAGCAGTAAATCACCTTACCAAATCAGTTCATCCTGATATTCTGTTATGTTTTTCTGATTGTTTCTGGGTTGGCAAATAAACATTTCTTGTTAAATCTGTTTCCCCGTTGTTTTTAGCAATTCTGCTGGTGTGAAACTCTTGTTGTTAGTTAACGTAATGGCGGAAGGTACTGTTCTGATCTAATTGTTTAACCAAACCTGGCCTAACTTAGCTTAACTGCACCTAATAATTTAACCTAACTTAATCTCCAGTTTGGAAGTTGGGAAACAAAATCCACACTTGAATATGTTGAGTTTCTTCCATTGTGCTGGAAACAATCGTAGGTACAGTCGCGTTCATGAGTCCCGATACACAGGTGTTTTTGTTGTCTATTGCAGTGATCACTGCTTTTGGAATATGGAACTTTTGTGCTTACTGCTTGATACACTGAACATAATTTGGTCGGTTAGCAAGTGAAATAGTTCAACATTCTACCAACGGTGGACACAACATCAGACAAGACAACTACATGCGTATCAGGACTCATGAACGCAACTGTAC